>APFE030437865.1:0-54243 GCA_000404065.3 Pinus taeda | reverse complement strand
TTTACAATTATTTTCAAGACCAAAATAAGCTTTCCACCCCCCATTAATCCTTTTCTCAATGCTATGGTTCCAGTTGAGCTTGTGATGAATATCAATTCCTAGGTACTTGTAATAATACACTCCCTCCAAGTTATTATTGTCATACATAAAATTAGCGTAAGTGTCCTTCTTAGATTTGATAATCATAACTTTTGTTTTGTGAGTCTTAACCGTCATACCCATGGTAGAGAAGAAATCTTTAAGAAGCCTGAGTTGCTTATCAAGATCAGACGGGCACCTTGCCAAAAGAAAAATATCATCAGCATAGAGAAGAAGGATGATGACTATCCCAACTAAGATCGTGCCATCACATCCTGCTTCCTCTAAATAGCCTTCGAGCTTATCGATGTAAATGCCAAATAGGGTAAGGGAGAGGGGGCAACCTTGTTTAACTCCGATTTTACACTTAATATCTTTTGACCACCCCTCATTGCTCTTTAGCTTGGTAATTACATTCTCTTATAACCTTATAGCGGCAGCTCTCAACTCAAGAGGAACCTTTAGCTCTTCTAATCTATTCCAAAGGTTGTATCTAGGAACCGTATCGAAATCCTTTCTAAAGTCCACAAAGCAACAAAATAAATTGGATTTATCATTACAACCATTTTAAAATAACTCAAGGGTGTAAATCTAAAATTAATTATAAGACTAATATTCATATTGATAAATATATAATAATGAAAAAAAAAAAATAAAAATAAGTATTACAATAAAAATATTACTTTAATAAATAATAAATAATAATGTATATTAATAATAATTATAGCGTAAATAATTATTATTACATTATTTTTAAATTATTATATTATTATTATATTATTAGAGGTTGGACCATGGTTTACTATGATTATAAGTCAAAGGGATTAATACTAAAAACCCAACAGATTAAAAACTCAAGGGAATAATATTAAACCACTGATAAATATTATATACCCTAAAACACCCAAAGTTTTATAAAACTATGAGAATAATATTAAATCCAAAGGATTAATATATAAACTCTAAAATAAATATTATAAACCCTAAAATAAACATGGTTGACTATGGCTGACTATACAATTCCTTGGGGTTTTAAACCCCAAGGGACTATGAACCGACAATAATATTGCACCCAATGGATGAATATTATAAAACAAAGGTATATATACTCCAAGATAAATATTGTAAACCCTAGAATTATAATATTGCACCCAATGGATGAATATTATAAACCAAAGGTATATATACCCCAACATAAATATTGTGAAAACTGGAATTATCATGGTTGACCATTGTTGATTTTCATATTGACACAATCTTTGTCACAATGTGACATTACACCATGGTTCATATGCAGTGATTCTTGGTCATAAAACAACATTGGACCATGGTTGACCATGATTATAAAGCAAGGGGATTTATATTAAACCCAAGGATTAATATTATAAACCCTAGGAATAATAACACTTAGATTAATAAACTAAAGGGACTAATATTATAAACCAGATGGGATAATAAACCAAAGCGATTAATACTAAAAACCCAAAGGCTTACAAGCTCAAGGGAATAAATCTAATATTAATTATAAAATATTCATATGATAAATATTAATATGGAAAATAATATATATTAAAAAATATTATTTATAATTAAATAATAATTAATTTATATTAACTTAATATTATTAATTTCAAATAGGATCGCTATATTATAGTGTATTTTAACCCTATATTAAAATATATATTTTTTCAATTTTTTTATAATTAATATTCTGACATTTAGTAATATTTAATAATTTATTGTTTCTTATCAAATAACATTAAATGGCCATAATTTCAAAAAATTATTATGATTAATAATATTTTTTTCTTAAACCTAATAAAGATGTTATTAGTAATCACATTTAATTATTAAATGTTGCTAATTAATCATATCTAATAATCCATTTAATAATCATCATATTATTATTAATTATAATAAATCTAAACTTACATAAATGCTTACATCAATGTTTAGTAAACCAGTTTGGTCAACCATGCCACTTGATATGCCATTTGATATAGTATATAGAAATTGCAACAATATTTGATGATGATGGTGGTGGTGGTGGTGGTTAACGTCCATTGAGACCAAATTGGTCTATTGGACCTATAATTTTCTTAGTTTTTAATTATCTGGCTTGTCGTCTTTCTTGGCGAAATTGGTGCTGTAGCTTTCTTTTTTTCTCTACAGTCTTCCAACTTCCTTTATCTTGCAGCTCCTTCATCTCTTCTGGTTCTTGGGACATTGGTGTCTTAGCTTCGCGATCTATTGTGTTCGTCCTTTTGAAGATATTCGAAGAAGAAGTTTGGTCTAGGAGATCTGCTTTGCTGTTAAATGAAGATTTATTTTGTGCGGTATTCAAATCCTCATAACTGTTGATTTGTTGCTTTCTCCCTGCATGTCTTGAGATTTGTTTCTTTCTTGCCCGATTTCTTGTGATTTAGAGTTTTCTCTAGAGTATTCTTATTTGATGACAGTGTAGTGTTCTTTTTGTGCTCCTTCCCACCATGTAGATCTATGGTGGTTTTTTCTAGCAGATTTTTTCTGGAAGGCTTTTGGGCAATTTTTTGCTAGATGCCCTGTCTCAAAGCAGGATCAACATCTCAACAGGACACTTTCGTAATCGAGTTTTTGGTTCCACACATAGTCTTTACTTGTTAGGTTTATTTCAGTTGGAAAGCCAACACTGAAATCCATTTCCACACAGATCCATGCATAAGTGGTTCTGACATATTCCTTTGTTTCTAGGCACCTGCAGTAGAATTTCCCAATTGCATTTCCAATGGCTTTTAGTGAGGAGAGATTCTAGAGATGCAAGGGTAGGCTTGGAAATCTCACCCAAACTGGTGCTGAGGTTATGACTGTTGTAGAGGGATCGAATGATGGGTTCCATGGCTTCATGAATAGGCCTGATTTTTCCAAAACCAAGGGCCAGAATCTAGAATACATTGTCTGCTTTCAAGATTTTCAAAATCTACTATAAATAAACTCCTGGCACAGGGGTAGATATTAATTTCATCAGAAATAACAGGCTTCCATACCTTTGAGATCCAATTGTGGAGAGCTGTCAACCACGGCCAAAAACCATTGAACCGGCAAGTTAGGGCACTTTCGGAAAACTTCAAAGCCTCATCGAGTGAGGCCTGGACCACTTGGACACTGGGGGTTGGGGCTTCACTGACGATATGGGCAGGAGTGTGCCCTCCATAAGCGGATGAGCCAGTAGCTATTTTCGTGAAGCTAGGAGCCATATTTTACTTGCCCGTAGAACCCAGCTGCAGAGAAATAAAACAGAAGATAAAATTAGATCTAGATTTAGCCGGAGAAAATTAGATCTAGAACGTAGCCACCTAGATCTAGATCTAGCCACAAAAGATTAGATTTAGAACCCAAAATGTGCGAACAAACTTATTCACTCAAAATATTCAGATGCTGGTGACTAACCAGATCTCACCTAAACAACTAGTGTGGATCAGATCGCCACATCCACTATAAATAACATTGCCACAAATCCATTTCACAACCATCCAATTCTCGATTAATTTCCTTATTCTATCACAATGGTCGTGAACAAGGCATGGAGCATGAGTGGCGCAGTCATCTGCGTTTTCATTTGGGCGTGCATGGGGTTTTCCTCCACCAACCAGCTTCGGCTGCAATGGACTGCAACACCATCACTCAGCAGATCAGAGCGTGTATGGTGACGCCACCACCACAAAGGAAATACAACACATCTGCCCCTGTCTGAAGAACGAAGCCATCAACTACAGTCTCAACGATAGAACCTGCGGCAGAACGGAAGAACCCAGATTTGTGGCAGAACAAAGAACCTGGAAGATCTGCGGCAGAACTTGTACATCGTTGATCTGTAGGATCACATGTAAGAGAACCTGCTGCATCCCAAGTAGCACAGACCTATTTTGGAAGCTGAGGAGCTGAAGGAGGATCCTGAGAAGGTGGGGGAGGATTGTCATCCTCATTGTTATCATCTGAAGAATAAATACTTTTAGAAGTAGAAGGGATAGAGAGAGGTGGCACATCTGCCGAACTAAACTTGTAGGCCGATATATCTTCAGCAAACTTTACATCGCTTCTAATGATAACATTTTTGGACTTATGTGGAAGAAGTTTATATCCTTAAACATCTTTAGAATATCCAACAAAAATACATTTTTCACTCTTAGGTTACAAAGGTTTATGTTTCTCATTAGGAATATGGGCCCATGCTTCACCTCCAAAAACACGAAAGTGACTTACTTCTCATTTAATTGAGATCCATGCTTCTTCTGGAGTGATATTCCTTAAAACCTTAGTAGGAGGGTGATTTACTACGTAATTTGCACAGTTAATTGCTTCTGCCCAAAAATTAAGACTAAGTCCTTTAGATTGAAGCATACAATTAGCCATTTCATTTAAGGTGTGGTTCTTCCTTTCATCTACACCATTTTGTTGTGGAGTATATGGAACAATATGTTGCATTTGAATTCCATGCTTAGTGCAAAAGCTGATGAATTTGTTGTTAACGTATTCTTCGCCATTATCAGATCTTAGCTTAAGAATTTGATTTCTAGACTGTTTCTCAACAAAGACCTTAAAGGCCAAGAACATGTTAAAGACTTCACTCTTGAGTTTTAAGAAGTATACCCAAGTGCGTATGGAGAAATCATCAATGAAATTTAAGAAATACTTGTAGCCAAAGAATTAAACAACCGAAAGTCGAGCACATAAATCACTATGCACAAGCTGTAAAGGCGTTGAGGCGTGCTAAGAGGCATGTTTTTCAAAACTATCCCAATGATGTTTTCCAAGTACACATCCGAAACAAACACCATCTCTGCAAGATACCATAGGAAGACCTGTTACAATATTTTCTTTAAATAGATTTTGAAGGGAACGATAATTTAAGTGACCAAATCACTCATGCCAAAGTTCGCTCACTTCATCGTTATGAGAACCAAATACCAAGGGCAGAGTTGATAACCCAAAGTTTTTGAACTTATACAAACTTCTAGAATCGTCAACTATTATAGTAGTTAAAATCTGTCTAGAATATATTAGGTCCTTAATTACAACATCGTGAGGTGAAAATTCAATGGTTTTACCTCACCTGAATGAGTTATCTGATATACAGATAGAAGGTTGTAGGATAAGGTTGGAACACATAATACATTATTAAATTGACCATCATCTAGATGAATAGCTCCAGTCCCTACAACACTAAGAGATCTATTATCACCAACATATATATTTTTGGTGTTACAATCATTTAAAGAAGAAAACATTGCTTTGTTTTTTGCCATGTGATAAGAAGCTCCAAAATCAATAAGCCACTTATGAGAATGAGAAGAAGAAGATACATTTAGTGTATAACCAAACCGAGATGCTTAACAACCACATGTAGAAATTGTTATTTATGAAGATGAAGTTGGTTGATGAGTGCTCCAAATGGATGTTATGCTTCTTCATTGCTGCTTCGAAGGCTTCCATCTTCTTAAAGCATTTGGATTCTAAGTGTCCATTTCGATTACAAAATGTGCAATGTCTATGAGTCTTCTTCCCTTTGTTTTTATTTTCCTTATCATTTGTTGAATTGATTTCTCATTTTGAGACTGAAAGTGCGTAGGACCCTTGCTTGGTTTAGGACCATTCGTTTTAGGATGTTGCTTCTTAAGATTCTTTAAACTTGGTTGTTGCTAGGGGACTAAGGCTTTCTTAGAAGAGTTTCCAAGATTAAGAAGATGAAGATGTAAGAGTTTTTCTTGTTCTCTTATTAAAGAATCACAAAAGGCATCAAAAGAAGGGGACTTGTGATCTTGTCCTGAATAAATAAAGGTTTTTCTAGTAGAATGCAAGGTGGAAACAAACACAGCGTAGGCTAGTCCCAACTTAGTAAGAATGGAATAGATAAGGCTACCATATTCTTTATTAACCTTAACAACTTCCAAGAGAATTCTAAGGGTCTTGAACTTGGAAAAAAAATCTTCAATGGAAGAAAAATTATTGTGGTCCAATGTAAGCAACTCATTTTCGAGTTGATGGGCTCTAATTTCATTTTTAATTCCAAAAACTTTATTGATTTGTTTCATTGCTTCATCAGGAGTATCAAGTTCTATGATATGGAATCTAAGGTCTAGAGAAATAGACAACCCTATCAACCCACGTGCTTGATATTGCCTATTTCCCCATTTGGCTTGCTTTTCTTCATCTTTAGGTTTAGACTCTTGGACTGAGGCTATTCTATAAAGACCTTTACTTCTAAGTCAATCTTCCATGTAGGATGCCCATTGGAAATAGTAGGTGCTATCAAGAATAACTTGGCATGGAATTTCCATTTTAACAAAAACTGAAGCTATAGAAGTTGTAACTAAGGGTTCCAATGGAAAGATCTCGAAAAATTAGGCCGATTCAAAAAAAGCGGCTTCTGAATGAAAAAGTTATGGTTTTTTGAAGAAAAGTTGTTGAAGATGCCGACAAAGTACATGAATGTGCGAAAGTTAATGATAATGTTATATTTTAAAAAAATCCCCCCATTACAAACTTAATTTAATTAGCTCACTTTTAAAAAAAAATATGTGATTCACTTTTATAAATCAATGAAAGTCACTTTTACAATGGTACTTTACGAGCTACCTACAAAATTGTAACTTAAATAAAAGAAAAAGACTTTAGAATTATAAGTGACTTACTTTTTATAATGGGTGAAAACACTTTTACATAAAGTAACTTTAAAACATAAGTTACATGTGCTTTTTGAAATATTAACTCAACAAAAAGAAAGACTTGAACCCAATACCTCTATTCTCATAAAGTAACTTTGGACCAAGTGAGCTAGTTTAGAAGATTATTAACTTTTTGGAAAAGAGGAGGGGTTTTTTTCTTTCTTTTTTTCAATCACTAAAGCTTTGGAGTGCATGCTTACTTGAAAGAACCCTTTCTACCAACAAAATAAAAAACCACACAACCCAACACAGACATGAAAACAAGCTAGATCTTATGGCTTGAAGTTAACTTCGCCAGAAGCTGACTATTTTCCTTAATGTTTTTGATTTTCCGAGATCACACTAAGGCACGGCGGAAAAGAGCATACACATGATAAAAATATTTCCTTTCTGTTAAGGATTTTCCCAGATCACACAGAATCACGGGGCAAAGAGCATACATGGAAATGAAAGGTATAGATTTGGTAATAAAAAATAGAGAGATAAATAAACTAAAATAAATAGGAAGATAAATAACTAAAACTGCAAATAAAAATTGTATACATCAAGATCTTAAAAACGACGTAGCTAGGGCTACCAGAAACCTTTTCATCGAGAGATAAATAAACTGAAATAAATAGGAAGATAAATAACTAAAACTACAAATAAAAATTGTATACATCAAGATCTTAAAAACGACGTAGCTAGGGCTACCAGAAACCTTTTCATGTGAAATGAAAAGGGTTCTTCACTAGAACAGATGCTCCTAAAACAATAGAGTAGTCTTCTCGGCCCAAAAGTAGTTAGGAATAGTAGATCTAGGAAACAACAATCAGACGAAGTTGTACCGGCTTCAGATTTGGATCGCCAACGAATGTGGCCCTCAAATAGATTTTATACCATGTAGGAATTTAGAGGGTAAGTTTTTAGATAGAAAACCAAACGACACTACTCACAAATAGATCATAGATTAGTACACCAGTATTCTTGACGTGGCTAAAACCCTCAAAGAGGAAAACAGTCTATGTCTTGAGCCAATGTGACCACCTCAAGCAATTTATTAATGTAAAAGAAAAAAAAAGTACATAAACTTCTCTTATGAATGGTCACCTTACAAATGACCCTCCATGCTATTTAAATAGAGATCATGGACCAATCAGGTGTTAAACCACAGATCAAGTGTCGGTAATACCGATGAGAGAATGAGCCGTCGGATCACTTCATGTCTAGAACATATCATGACCGTCAGATTATAAGTTACAAGAGTACATTGTAGAGAAACACATTTTACCTAACTCTACACTAGACCAAGTTATACTTAAATATTTCTTATGTGTCGGAATATCCTAACATTCTGAGCAACTATAAACAAATAAAACACTGAGTGAATATACATTCAACAATAAATTTTAGCTTACATTATTTTGGTTTAATATATGATTTATAAAATTAAGGTTTATATATGGATGTTTAATCATAATAATGATTAATTAACCTATACATATAGTTAATTTTATTACTAAATTTGGTTTGATCATGTATAAATGTAGCTCTGTGGTTAAATGCTTATAATACATTTAATCATTATTAATGTGATTGATATATCAACCACATTAATAAATATAATTGTACTAATAAATTAATAAATTATATTATTTCTGTATTCTTAAATTTTATAATTTTCAAAAATAAATTTTATAGTACAAATAAATTTATATTATCGCGATATAAACTTAATTAAAAAACACAAACAAACGAACATAGGGTTGAAATGAAGAATTTAACAAAATCACAAAGAATCATTTTAACACGAGATTTAATTCAGCAAAACAATGTGATTATTTCAATCGGTCATATGGTGTGAGCATTGAGCTATATGACAAGATGAATAAAAATATGTTGTTAGTATTGCCCTAATGACAAGAATGATTGAGATATTAATAATTATGAATACAGGGTTTTATCAATTTAAAATTTTTATTAAATTAATCAATAAAAGTCTATATATATATATATAATATAATATATATATATAGATAATATATATATATATAATATATATAATTATAAATAGATATATATATATATATTTATTAGTTATAAATACAAAATATTGTATAGAAAATTAGGGAATATGTAAAGAAATTATGATAAAATAATGATTAAATGTTGAAATATATAAAAATATTAATTTAAATTAATAATAATGTAACTAAATAAAAACTCTTCAAGAATTACATATTATATATATATATATATATATATAATATATAATTATATTTTAGTTATTTATTATTTATATTTTTATATATATTACAATTAATACTCCTATCTATCGTCACATTCCGACAGAACTCAAGTTCGCCCACATGCAGATATATTTCAACTTCCCTTGGATGTATGACAAGAATTTCATTTTTTTATTTATCAAGGGCCAGGATCGATTGTTGCCCGAATGTTTTTCGTCTAATAGCCTGATCCACGGCTGTGATGAGAATGATTGGAAAGAGTCGTGGAATCGTGGCAGTGAAAGATCGAAGGGTGGCGTGAAACCGAAGGGTGTGCATCGTGGTCATCATGGTGTGTGAAGTGCGAACGCCACTTTACGAATTGAAACGTTTCAATGCCCACGTTTTAGAGATCAAAGAGAACAACGGTTTATGGTGTTGCTTAGCTTGGTTTGGTTTTCTATTGCTAGATTGGTTGAGTATTGTTCGATTCGGATTGTTTGGATTTCTAATTCAAGTGGAGGGACATATTTTCCCTCGATCAGTCTGCTCAGATTTCATGGTGAGATATATGGAAAAAGAGTAGGGGACTTCATGCAAGCATACAACTATATGAGTGGTAAGATGTTTCTTGTCCTTCTATATATATGTATGTAGTGTTTTATTATTATTTTATTGTAGAAAAATTGTTTTGATTATTATTTTATTTTTAAAAAATTGCTTTTTGTGTGTAATAAGATGGATAGAGAATGTGGGGTTGTCTTGACTCATTACTTATTATATTGATAGAATATAATTGGAGCTTGAAATTGGTAAACATGTGAATTATATAGGTTATTATTCTAGTTTTATGTTTGCACTGATTGGATGTAAAAATGTATCAGAGATCGTTTTGGAATTTTGAGTGAATCTTCTGATAGAAATGTGGGGTGGTTTGTCAGTTACTGATTAAGAGAATATAAAGCTATATGTTTTGATATAGAATTTGTTAAGAATTATTTTAAATATTTAATTTTGCTTCACATCTACTGTCTTGTAAAAAGAAATGAAAACAATTTAGGTTTGTTAAACGAATATGGACTTCGATAACACTATTCTTTAGGAGATTGCATGTTAAAAAGAAATTACGAATGACAATGTAAAATTGAAGTTCTGACCTTGTAATCGGACAGAAGTTTCAGAGAAACAATGTAAAGAGCATGTGAAGAAGAGATTATGAAATAAAAATCGCAAAGGAAGAAAGTAAGAAAATTTCGTTAAAAGGCTACAGACGAGAAACAATACATATGCATGGAGGTGAGGTCGGATGAAGGGACACAAGGGAAGTTTATATTAAAATATTGGCTATTGCAAGTTGCGACTTATTTTATAAAGAAATAAAAGGAAAGTACAAGAAAGTGATTGTTGGGATGCAAATAGATAAAAATAATATTTTAACCACAGTCGGAGCTAACGCCAATTGGGTAGTTGGAACGCGGGATGTTATTGCATACAAGTTAGTTACAATGGTTATACTAACCCCGACATACAACGCATTGTGCATAATGCAGATTTTGGTAGTGGAAAGGTCGAGAAAAAGGAAAGTAAGAGAAAGTCATTGTTGGCATGGAAATTGATAAAAACAATATTGAAATGGTAGTTGGAGTTGAAGTGAGTCATGAGGTCGGAAGTTGGGATGGTGTTGCATAGAAGTTAGTTAGAGGTGGCGCGACTACCCCAACATATAATGTAGTCGGCGTACTCGCATAATTTTTTTTCCAGTAAAGTTATTTTCCAAGAATTGCTACTTGAAATGATGCTTTGAAAGAAAATTGACTTTTTTTTTAAGATGCATTTTTTAAAATTATCTTAAAATAATGTTATTTTAAAAAATATATATACTTTTAACAATTTTTTGTCAAGGATATCTTTTAGCATGCTTCATACGATAATTTCCATGTTTAATCAAATGAAAGTAAGAGAAAGTGATTGCTGACACGAAAATTGATAAAAAACAATATTGTATTGGTATGGAGAGTTGAAGTCCGTCAGGTAGTCAAAAGTCAGGATGGTGTTGCGTAGAAGTAGTTGGAGGGGGACACCGACCCTGACGTACAACATAGTTAGCATACTCACATACTTTGATTTTTTTATTTTTTATTTTATTTTTTATTTTTTTAAGTAATTACTTTCCGGTAAATGTTACTTTGGGTGATTGTTAGTTGAAATGAAGTATATATATATATATATATATTTCCAATAATGCAAATTTTTTGAAATTGTCCTAAATTAATGTTACTTTTTTTTTGTAATAAATGTTTGTGAAGGGTATTTTTGAGCGTGTTTAATAACATGAGTATCTTTTTAAAGATTTTATCCTTTGCAATGTAATGTACAATATTGGGTTTTCTTTCAAGAAAGTTGTTGATTTTATGATGGATTGAAGTATTTGGAAGTTTCTGCCATTTGAGATTCTTGAATTTATATTTCACTAGTTGCATTTGTGGGTGCTCATAAATTTTTGGTTGGTTTGTAAAGAATGGAGTATTATGTTGGAAAACCTAATTTTTCTTTCTTCTTTCAATCGATGTACCGACAAAGAATTTGGATTTATTTCCTTGCGAGCTGGTGTGGAGGATAGTTGCTTTGTTAGATCTTACCTTAATGACAAAGGTAAAATATCTTAGATGGTTTTTCCTTTTTTGCACTCTAGATACAAAATTCAATGTACATTTGAATCAATGGTTATGTTCATTAAGCCTGGAAGCTCTTTGCATTCTAAGAATTATTTCATAGTAGACACTTTTACGAGGACCTTTAAAAATCTTGGAAGTGTTACTGTTGTAGAGAGGAGATTCTTCTCTTTATTCGGGAAATTTAGTCTACGAACATATGATTTGGTTATGCTTAAACATATGTGTGCAAAAACATGGAATCACATTTTTTTATTTGCACGAGTGTAGACATGGTTTGGAGAAGGAGACACCTCATTTTGGTGGTGTAACATCCCCAAAAGAGGCTATCTTTCACAAAGGAATTTTTTTCTATTTATATTTAGACAAAGATTATGATGATTACCCTTACTATGGCTACATTATCTATTGGTTGGATGTTATAAGAAAAGAGTGGGGTTTCTCATTTTCTCCTATCCCTGACATATGATGTATGGCATTAGCATTGTATTGGAACCAACTGGTTTGCCTTGTAAAAAATAGTTCAACGTTTTTTTGGTCGCTTGAAGAGATAAAATTTTTTGCATTTGATCAAACTTCAATTGGACGAAGCTTAGAATATTTTGAAGATGACTTAGGCTTTAGATGGAGATTTCTTCAAACTATCTCAATGGATATAAATAGTAAATGTCCAGGCTACGTACCTTTTCATGCACTTTAAATAAAAGTACTTATGTTGGGTTGTATGGAAGTGCAACTAAAGCTATATGATATGGTGACTGGATTATGCACACCAACAATTGGTGACGTTGTCTCCCTCTTAGAAAGATTTGATTTCCATGTGAAGTTGGTTGAAGGTTTCAATGATTTTATTGAAAATGGAAATGTTTTCTCACTTTTTCCAAATAAAAACTCTATTGGCAATATACCACTACTCCCCATGGATAACCTAGTTTAACCTTTGAGGCTTCAAGAAGTTGGTTGATGGACATTATTGAATATGTCATGTTTGTTTAATCTTTGCAGAGATATTTAGGAAATCATTATGATACAAATTTGGACTGTTTAATGAAAACATAAGCATGCCAAATTTTCATAATTTTGTTGGAGGTTACTTGTACTGTGCAATTTTGTAGATGAAAGAATGCAAATTTTTGTTATGTATTTGTGAATTTTTGCTATTTCTTATGTCAAACTGTGTAAAAGATGGTTCATGTTGTAATATGGGAGTTTGATTTTTTGTATTTAAACTTATTTAGTATTGAAATTTTCTTGAAGTATATATTTAGTGAGCATAAACAGTAAAACTTGTTGAAGATGTAATAAGAGATGCAAGATTTAGAATCAAAATATTAGATAAGCAGTGTAAACTGGGTGTGAAGAACAAATTTCAAACAGAAAGAAGAATAAAGGAAACTTGTTAAATTTTGTTTAAACCCTCTATAAGAGAAAAAATAAATTCAAATGAAAGGTGTTAATTTTTCATTAAAGTTGTGATTAAGCAAGTGAGCACAAGCTTCTGAGTTGAAAGTTGAGTGCTCTCTTAATGGTTTGCCGGAGTTTACCATAAAGAATCTAATGCACAAAAAGTATAATGGAACACGTGATAAAAAATATTAAATAGTAACTTTGAACTTACCAGCATCCTAAATGACATGATTAACTATACTGAACAAATAAAAAAAAAAAGTAGTAGGTCACCTTACAAGCTGCAATGAAGGTGGCAAGATTTTGGATGAAACCTACAAAGAAAACACAAGTCTTAGAGAGCCTTTATTAATGTAAAAAGTTACATGTAGACCAATTGTATGGGAAGGATTTGAGGGTTCTTGTCAAATCTTGATGTCTTTGCTTCTAACCTGTGTTATTATACAGAGAACACAACGTGGGTGTTAATGGAGTTATTTCTTCTTTTAAGATTGAGGGTAGCTCAACGCTCTTGCAATAATGTAAGTTTGCCTTGCATTTTAAACATACTCGGTATCCGTCGATAACATCCTCACATTGACGATATTTCACTGGAAGGTTCTTCACAGTGGCATAGATATGCTTACAGTCTTGAGAAGGGTCCTAGAACAAATGGTGTGTGTCAAGAGAGGTGAAAACCCTTAAAAATTTCACGCCAAAATCGTGGGGAATAATGGCCGCTGGAACACTTAAGACACAGTGTCTGGAACTTGTCATTCGATTTTGGGGAAAACAGGAGGTGTCGTAACACATCGAGGAATCTAGGGCTGAAGCTTAGTAGGGGTAGAATAGGAGAATGCCTCGAATACCCAAATATGTTGGTACGAAGTACTAGCATTGATATAGGGGTTTGTAGAACCTCTAAGGCAAAACCATGGTGGAGAAAACTAGCTCAAGGTGATCAATGTATACCTAATACTTGTTTCCATGGGGACCATAAAGGCTTTCGTCTAATGCATTGGATATGGTAAGGAAGGTATCCCTTAGTTGATTCATATTGAAGGTAGAGAGCCACTTCGATGTGGTGCAGATAGGAGTGCTCTAACCTTATAGGATAGATTATGTACACTTTATCCTACCCCAAATAGGTAAACCCTATGTGTGGTGACCCCTGACTTGTTATTGAGATGGCACAGGGCAGTGGTTAGTCAAAAATGGACCCTACATGCGGTGACCCTAGACTAGTTTCTGAGATCACACATCGTGGTGGTTAGTCAAAAATAGACCCCTTATGAAGTCTGGGTATCGTGCTGAAGTCTACAGTCGGACATCGGGATAGATGCAGAAGAATACCACCACGGGAGAACACATCTGACTCCGACTATGCCGAAGGATGGATAACAAGACCCTAGGAGGTCAGGTACTAAACTAGGTTATAGATAGAAAGTTAGGTTGTTGTGAGGATGTTTATCGGGAATGTTTGTAAGACCAACTACGATAAGGTCAAATATCAGAGGTTAGACCAAGAGAAGCGAGAACATGTTGGGAAAGGTAGATTTTCCTTGACCTCTGTACACACTTCACTGATGCATGGACTTATGGAAGAGGGGAACAAGGTTGAAAAAATTAGGTTATTCCCTTAGAGGCAAGATCTCCCAATCAAGAGGGTCTGTCGTGACAAGATTTCACATCACCAAGTTCGTCTTAGTGAGATTGGCGTGATGGCAAAGGTCACTCTAAGTCTAAGGTAAATTGTATAAAAAAGGAAGTAGAAAAATTTAGGTCATGTTCCCATAATTGTACATAGGGAGCTAGATTTTCACAATGGCTACCCCCCTTGCTATGGGTTAGTGGGTTGGGTACATCACATTTGTATTATGGAATGAAAAGTTAGCAATATATATTTTTCATTTTTTTTTGGATATTACTTGTGTTGATATGCTATTTTGCAGATCAAATAATGCACTGCAATGTCATATTTTGTTATGTATATGTCAATTTTATAGAGTCTTTTGCTATTCCTTATATCTGACTGTGCAAATGGTGGTTCTTTTTATATTGCAATATTTGAGATATTGTTTATATATTTGTATGTTTTTGTAATATGGAAGGTTGATACTTAGTATTTTAATTTATTTAGTATTGAATTTAATTCATGTATAAAGTCAGTGAGCATAAACACTTTAACTTGTTGAAGATGTGACATCACATACAATATTGAAAAGAAAAATGATGAAAGAATTGAAATCTTTTGTTCAAAATTTAAGTGAAGGAATGAGAAATCATACTTCGAAAAGAGATCGATCACCTAGTTCACGTGAGATAGCCAATGAATATCACTAGAAATGGTATCGATAGAATAAAGATGTAGTAAATGCGCCCAAAATATTCACATATCAAGAAAGTAAAATAGATTCAATAAATCACCAACATGATTAAGTTGACAACCGTAAGTATGGGAATATGAATAGTATCATTGGAAGACAATTTTCTTGAAATGTTCCTTTGCATGGATGTTGAAGATGTTGAGTTCATTTACTAAACCAAACTTTTCTAATTATAATGTTCTTAGGGACCATTTTGTTTACAAAGAAAGTGTTTGTGCAAGTGAGAACAAAGGGTCCTCTGCAAACAATGCAAGAAATGGAGTATTGGAACATGGGCACAGTGATTCCAATGAATAATTTGCATAATTTTAGTATATCTGATGATAGTAATACGCTTAGTGACATGGTATGGAATTTTGGTCGTTTTGGTGGCAAAGTGGGGTTGGGCATTCCTTCAAGAAACTATACAGTGGATATCATTAGTCCTCTAGAATCTGTTCATGCTCAGTCTTTTGGAAGATAATAGGTGCTTTGTGTATTTTTTGTCTTGATAGGAATTTTACATGTGAATGGAATATATTAATTGTTCTATGTTTTTCTTGTTTCATTTCTTTGTGCAGAACAATGTTCGAAGTAATGTTGGTGCAAGAGCAAAGGTAGAAGCAACACAAACTTTGTCGATTCCTCAAGTTGAACCTCTGGCATGTGTTGTTTTTTCTTATAGTAGTATGGTTTTAGGGATGGTTGATAATTTGCGACATCCAGTTGCGAATGTCAGAACAATAATTTTTGGACGCAAGTGTGTAGACAATAATTTTAATGGTAGAGAATCTATGCAGAATCTGTTGTCATACTGGACAGGTGGTGCAAGTGGATTTATTTTCGTGGGATTTATGCATTTCAATATATATTTGGCATTTGAGCAGTGAATCTTTTATTTCATGTTTTTTTTTGTAGAGAAATATTCAAGTGAATAGTGGAGAAGAAATAAATTCAAAACCAAGGTGACCTATATTGTTTGGTTAACTTCAACTCTAACGGTGCAATCGACAAGAAAATGTGTTGGTTTTTTTTTGTTAAACTTACTGCAGACTTCAAAAAACTGACTTGGTATCTTTTATATGTTTCATTTTGGCATTATGATTTATAATTTATGTAAGCAGAACAAACCCAAATGAATCCAATATAAAAAAATGGATTCCTATGAATTTATGGAAACAAATATTAAAGCCAGTGCTCCAACCTCGCAAGTTGTTTCACATTATCCTCAATCCAGATTGCTATTTCGTAAAGAAAATGAAATTGTTCGCCATAATTTTAGCAGATAGTTAATTAAGGTGCATAAATTATTTCAGTGCAGGATTGATAACTTGTCTATTGTGGAAATGTGTCGAGTCTGTAATGAATATTATCCTGGTATACAAACTGCGAGATAGCATGAAGGGCCCATATGTAAAAGTTGTAAGAATGAGAGAGGTGCTTGCAATTTCTCTCTCTTTAATAACATGGATCCTGGTGAGAAAGCCGAGGTTCTAAAAGTTTTGATGCGAGTTCTTATGATAATAGCATGAGTGAATCTAATATTGCAAGTGACACATGCTCATGGTGTCTAGTATAAACATAATGGGAATACGATTAGCTTTCCACAAGATATATCTTTGATTGCAAAGAATTTTCCATGATGTGTAGAAAAACTTGATTTTTTAATTGTTATAAGATGTGGTGTTGCATCGAAATATTATGAATGTTATGTCAAGATTCTTCATGCACTGTATGCATTGGTTTAAAAAATTTAGATGGATAAATATTACAGGGATGTTGAAAGCGATATACATTTTCTTGTTTCTCTCCTAGAACAACCCAGTGATGTGTCTAGAAGACTACAATATGTAGATATTGATCTTGGTGAAACACAGAGAGCCAATGAGGACATTGAAATTTTGGGGCTTGGTGGTTTACACTATAATCCATCATCGGTTCTTTCTCACATGCCTAATGAGTGCAAGGAAGTTTAATGAATAATAATATTCATTGAAAATTCATATTCTAAAACTGATGAAGAAATGGAATTTTGATATATTGGCACATCTACGATTAGTGAATATAACACTAAAGGGTTGCTAGACATGGACTTTCCAACTTTGTTTCCCACTGGTGATGCTGATTAGTTTCATCCACGTATTTGCAATGTTGAAATGCATGAATATGGTTTATATCTACTAATTATTGTGATCAAATATTTCAAATCCATCCTTGGTTCTAATGTTTCTTCTTGAATATGATTATGTGCCATTGTAGCCAACGAACAAATTCTTTCTTCTTTAAAAATAATATACATGAGAAAACACCTCCAACTCTTCAAGAGTTGCGTCAACAACTCAAGGATATGTCTGACAATAAATTAGCTCATAAATTAATGCATTTTGGTTGTTGCCTTAGGGATACAAGGGAATATTGGGCAAAGTGTCATTCTCAACTCATTGACATGATCACATAGTTGGGTTGCCTAACCTTTTTTTTTTACGTTAAGTGTGATTGACACTAAGTGGCCTGAATTGCATTGTTTTATGCCTTCAAATATATGCTTCCATCCAGAAAATGAACACACCAAAAAAATTGAGAATGTCATTTAGTGCCTCCATATAGTTGCTATGTACATGCACCAAATATTTAATATATTGCTTGACTTTGTTCTTGAGAAATATCCTGGAGCTAAAGATTTTTGGTATAGGTTTGTGCTTGTTTCTTTTGTTGTATTTTTTATGGGTTTGGAATGATGTATTTTTTCTTTTGGTTGGTTTTTAGATGCTAACTAAAAGTTTTATTTTTGTAGGTATGAGTGACAACACAGGGGTTTAGCACACATCGATGGTTTCTTGTGGGTGCTAGGAGATTTGAATATGTAAATGCTAGACTGATCTAACCCTTTAAATATTCATGAAGCAAAGTGTTACTTTGAAAAATAGGTAAAAACTTGGAATCTGCACAACATGAACCATCGAAATGTAATGGTTCCTTAAATTGTTAATGATGACCCGTGACTTTTGAAAAGCTCACAATTTTTTTCATGTAATCCCAATAAAGATTATGAGCATTTGGCGAATAGAGTGCAAACACACACGTGTTGATTCCTATTTATGGAAAAAGGGGACTATCCTTTCATGCCATTATGATTCTTGGTGAGAGGTGTGTGCTAAGTCTGTAATGTACATGGATGCGAAAGGGAGAAATAAATATAACGAAACATGGAATGATGACCGTTTAAATGTTCACAATGTTGATCTTCTGACAATATGGTGAGAAAAATGTTGTTGGGAAAATACCCGGGGGGGGGGGAGGGGGGGGTGAAATTAGTATTTATTAAAAACAATAACTTTTCCAATTTCATAATCAGGTTTATATACACTCCTTTAGTGAATGGAACTTGCATGTGCACACAACTGTCCTCAAGGAAACTGACGTATATCTAGTGAACTTATGATTCAGTTAATTCATCACATGTTGATCTTCAATCAGTGCATCAGTACTTTATTAAAAATTAAATAGTAACCATGTGCAGTAATAATAGAATAAACCATCACACATAAGAAACACACATGAACACCAAGATTTAAGGTGGAAACCTAATGCGAGAGAAAAACCAACTGCTATTGTTGTCTTTATCTTCTTTTTAATATAAAGAATTTTACAATCATGTACTATTGCAAACTCATACTAGTACGTAGGCACCCACCTGCAGAAGGCTACAACCTTCTCTCTTTTTACGGCTTCCACTGGAAGGGAGTTACAACCCCCTGGCTCTTGTACTGGCTGATATGTTTACCAATACGTAGGCACTAGCCTACCACCTTCACTCATTCTCCAGCTGCTACTGGAAGGGAGCTCCAACCCCCTGATCTAATGACTAGCCACTACTGGAAAGAAGCTTCGACTTCCTCACTAAAGGCTCCAACCCTCAGTATCCTTTAGGGACCACGTTTCATAAATTTTCATATTGGATACTCTTGGTACACAACAACACAATATTTAGGCCACGTTTCATCAAATTTTCATACTGGACCCATCAGTAACATTGAAGCTAAAAATTAATCACCACTGTAATACAGCTACCAAATACAATCTACATCAACCAATCACTGAAACTCAATCATCAATCTGATATAACTGAAACCCAATCATCACTTTCTGAATCAACCAATCATTGAAACAATCACTGAACCTCTAACACAACTGAAGCCAACAATAACTGAACCTATGATACAATTGAATCAACCATTCATTCAAAAAAAATCAACCTATACTTAAACAAAATACAACCAATCAACTAGAACAGTCAGATCATTGTAACCAAAACACAAATATGAACCCAGAACACTACATCAACAACCAAAACCAACTGTAACCTCAAATATCATGTGTCAGAATGTATACGCTACTTTAGTGAAGCCAACTTGCATGTATACGCTACTTCCTCTAACCAAAGCTTCTTATACCTCCAAATATACTGAATCATAAAAACTTCTTAATCAAAATTGTACCAACCAATGACATTCTGAAGATCTACTATCATATTACAGACTTCTAAATAGATAGCAACAAGGATCACCCTTCTTTCTCAATCAATTAATCTACCAGACTCAATCTCATTATACAATCTATTTTACTTTCATATCTAATGAATACATCATTGAAAAACAATAGTAAAACAACAACATTGATTAGATAGATCAGTCATCCCTAAACAACAAGCTTTTCTTCTGCATACGCTACTTGGAAGTGTCGAACCAACGTGTATATGTGCCTTTACCAAGGCGAACCATCGTATAGACCTGCAAATAAAAGATTATAACTTCGCATCTATTCCAGACTTTAGATATACCCATATCATAGCATTTAAAGGAGAAAACATTTGTTAGCACTCAGATCTAGCCTATCTATTATCAGATCACATAATGATAAGTCATTATGATCCTGATCCATCATTAGATCTCATCCATCATCAAACGCTCAAGTGCATACTTATTCCAGATGAAGAAAAGCATTAGAAACCCATAACATGCATATTTTATTTTGATCTAACACTTCATAATATATTCATTACTTGTGCACTTAGCCCTTTGATCTTCTCCTCCTTATATAGCTTTAGCCTTTCTCAATCCCTTGGACCAAAACAACACTTAGAACATGTGGTATTCTTAGATGGGATCAAGTATCCGTTATTTCGCTCAATATTTTGGACTAATACCATGGTATGTATCCTTGGTATTATTTAACTTTAATTTTCCTCAATTTTCCATCCCATACACGCTTTTCCTCTTGTCAATGTGTGTGCATACGTATACACTCTTTTTGTACAGTGAACCCGCTTGTATACACTACTTGGACTAGGTGAACCCACGTATACAACTTAAAATAACTTAAAACATTATTTTTCTTCAATTTCTTTGTTCTCATCTATAATCCTTTATCCCATCATCCTGTTCTTATTTTCCATTACTTTTTTACCTCTGAATAGACCTGTTACAATATGAGTTGTCATCATACATCACTTCTGAACTGATTCCTCTGAACTGTCTTGTATTTTGTCACAACTGTAAACACAACTGCAATGTATTCTATCACATCTTGTCTATACCTTCATCAAGTAGTCCATTCATCAATTAGGTTTTCATCAAGGACAACACTAACATAATTATTCTATTCCATCATTATGTCATCTCTAGTATATGTCCTACAGATTCATCTAGTTACTATATACAAGTGAGTTGTTCTGCTCCAAGCGAGTTGTTTTTCTAGAGGTGAGTTGCCATCAAGGACAACATATGCATCATAATGCCAACAAATTCTAATCGTCAAGCAGTTGTTTCTTGACATGCAGTATTGAAATATATTTCAAAATATGCTTCGAAGGCAGAAATAAGATTTAAAAACCATCATGAAATTTTGAAAAGGGTTTCAAGTGTAGGTGGATCTGATGCTCGTACGTTGTCTACATATAGAAGGCTTCTTGCAAAAATGCTTGTTGAGTGTGACATTGGAGCACAAGAAACATGACATATGTTACTAAAGTTGCCTCTTATTCTGTGAATCAAAAATTTGTTGCCTTGAATGTTGGAGAGAAAGTATTCCAAAGACTATCAGTTCAATTTAATGAAATTTCATGTGAGAACAATTTTTTCAAGCTTTAACAAAACCGCCTGAATGTTCTGGAACATTTGTGTTTGATAGAAACAACAGTATCATGGATTTATGATACCAAGCATAGGAAAGAGCCATTGAAACCGTGAAATGTGCATGATATCGTTCATGTGTTTCCGTGGTTTTACACTATTCCAAACAAGGAGTCAAAAGAGTTTGAAACATTTTGATGGAGTGAGTTTATTTTATATAAGCTATTTCATGACATTTTTTAGATATAGAAATTTCAATTGAAACTATCATTGTGAATTGGAGCAGTCTAAGATATCGTGTGTGGCATGTTGATCGAGGCCCTTCTCCAAATGAGATTAATCAACAGGATGTTGAGTCCCTTGTTCATGAATATAATGTTGATCGAGATTCTGAAGAGAGGCAAGTTCTTTACCATATTATTCCTCCAAACAATGTAACCCTTTCCAATGTTCACAATTTTAGTAGAAGGGATTGTGATATTCATTATAATTCACAAGAAATAATGGTGCTAGATGAAGTTATGAAATATGATATTCCTTTTATAAAAGATTCCCAATCTGTGGGTGTTGTTAATGGTGACTCAATTGGGGAGACAATGCCACCATTCTCTTTATCTGAGAAACAATGAGCTTCTTTTGAAAGTGATTTACGTCACTTTGTTGATGATGGAAGCAATGATGCTTTGAAAATGATTATTCAAGGAAAAATTGGAACTGGAAACTCTTCTCTTATTCACTATATTCCTAATGCTCTTTCTTCTTTTGCAATAAATGGTAGAAGTCCACTATTGTTGCTCACTTCTACTAGCATTTCTGCTTTTAATGTGGATGGAGAAATAATACACTCAACTTTAAAAAATCCTATAAAATATATGAAACCACTAAGTGGGAAAGCCATAGTAATGTTTCAAGAAGAAATGTGGCATATTCGTTATGTTTTGAAGGATGAAATGAGATTAGGTTTTTTATACCGATATATTCACATTTGCGAGAATCCTTTCCTAAAAACAAGGATTCTCCTTTTCGTGATAGGTCGATGATTCTTCTGGGTGACTTTGGGAAGCTGCCTCCTGTTAAGGATAAACCTTTGTATGAAGGAAGGACAATAGGGAAAGTTTTTTTTGGAAAGCTTCAATATTGTTGTGACTTTGGGTAAAATATTCAGTCAATAAGGAGATGATCCTAGAAAAGCATCTTCTCGTAATATTTTAACTAATATTATAAATGCAAAGCCTATTCTAAATGATTGGGATGTTCTCATGTCACTTGTTCACAATTGAGTATGTCTAGAGGAAAACCATTTATTTGATTCTTCGATTCACTTATTTGCAATGAATAATTTGGTCAACCTGCACAATTGGAAGGAGCTAAAATCATTGAATTGTCCAATTATGAGGTGTCTTGCAAAGTGCACCAGAAGAAAATAAATAGTTGACAATGTTGATGATGTGTTGGAGCATGAAGTGTTATTATTTCGTGGAGAGTGTTTCATGTTGACATGTAATTTATGGGTTGAATTTGGCCTCGTAAATGGTACCCTTGGATATGTTGAAGATATCTTCTATATGCCTAGTTCGAAGCTGCCTGAACTTCCAATGTGCACTACAATTAGTTTTGAGAAGTACACAGGTGTTGCATTTGATATAAATTGTCCTTACATTGTTCCCATAACACCTATCGTTAGAGGGAATCTTGGACATATGCCTTTAAAACTAGTGTGGGCTTTTAGTAGACAGAAATCACCTTTTACTTTTCAATGTTTTTCTAAAATGTAAAATAGTGCATATGTCACAAGAAAGAGGAGGAAATATTAAATTCAATATCAATAAAATTATAGTAATTAAATTAATTAATATATATTAAAATAAAAATTTAAAATTAATAAAATAAAATTAATAATAAAAATTAATAAATAAATTTCAAACCCGACATTGTGTTGTTCCAAAATTTTTTTTAACCCTAATAGTATTTATTCCTTATAGCAGCTCATCTTGTATCATCATTCTCAAAGTCCTGATGATGGATCCCAGTTGGGATTTGAAATGTTGGCAAAAAGATGTTTATACTGTGGGTTCTCCGGTTACTGATCCAAAAATTGAAAACCACAGATCTCTTAAATCCAAGATCATTGTAACATATTTATTTTCTTAAATTACAATATTTTATCGAAACATATATTTGCATGTAGTGCAAGAAATAAATTTATTGGAAATAACTTTTTTTCGAAGAGAGAAAAAATACATCCATTTTCGTTTGAATATCAGGGCTCACATTGAAAAATATATGAAATCACACAATAGATAACAATTTTATTTGACAGAGAAAATAAAGTGCAAGATATCCTAAGTGTTGAACAAAGTATCCTTTAATACAGCTAGACTTAGACATGAATAAAGTTAAAAATTGAGTACGAAATAAATCCACTAAGAAAATAAATTCATTAGAACAAATCTATGTGATAGCTCAATACACATTCAACTTGGGATTTTGTTCTATAAAAATATTTTACTTCAAGAATTGATTCGGAAATACAAATGTTTTTCCAAAAATATATTTGCATGTGATGTCAGAAACAAGTTACTTGAAAAGAACTTATGATGAAAACATAAACGATTAAGTGCATTGTAGTTTGAATATGAGGCTTCACTATGAAATGCATATGCAATTAGAGAACACATAACAATTTCCTTTGACAAAAAAAGATAAACATCAAGATATGTTAAGAAGTCTTGGAGAGAATATCATTTTATTCAGAGAGAGAGATACATTAATAAAGTTAACAATTGATTACAACATACATCTGTTAAGAAATAAAATTGATGACAAGAAGTAAATGTGGTGGCTGAGTCCACATTGAATTCAAACTTTTGTTCTACAAAATGTTTTCACTTGAAAATTTCATGTCGAAATAGAAATCTTGTTCCAAAAATATATTTGCATGTACTTCCATAAATTAAATTACTTGAAAATAACTTATGTTCAAAACAAGATTGATTAGCTTCACTGTAGTTTGAATATGAGGCTTCACTATGAAATAGATATGCAATCACAAAACATATAACAATTTGCTTTGATCGGGGAAAAAATAAGTCTACGATATCCTTAGAAGTGTTTAAGAGAATATCCTAATATTCATCTAGAGATAAACATGAATAAAGTTAAGAATTGAGTAGAAGATACATGCATTAAGAAATTAAAGTGATGACATGGAATCAACATCATAGCTCAATACACATTCAACTCTGAGTTTTGTTTTACAAAATTCTTTCTCTTAAAATACTTGATTGGGAAATACAAGTTTTGTTGCAAAAAATGTTTGCATGCAAAGCAAGAAATAAATAGCTTCAAAAAAATGCTATCTCAAAAACAAGAGCAATTTAGTGCACTATAGTTCAATATTGTGGTTCACTACCCAAGAGATATGAAACCACATAACATAAGCAAATTTTCTTTGATAGAGAAAAAAAAAGTGTGACATATCCTGAGGACTGTTCAAGAGAATGTGCTAATATTCAACCAGAAATAAACATGATAAAAGTTAAAAATTGAGCGTAAGATAAATCCATTAGAATATGAAAGTGATGACATGAAATTAATGTTATAACTCAATACACATTTAACTGGGAGTTTTGTTTTTCAAATAACTTTTACCCAAAAAATTGCTTGGGAAATACAAGTGATGTTTGAGAAATATATTTGCATGTAAACCTAGAAATAAGATATTGAAAAGAACTTATGTTGAAAACAATATCATTTTTGTGTGCTATTGTTTCAATATTAGGCTTCACTATCAAATAGATATGCAAGGATACGAAAAATAGAAAATTGATTTGAGAAACAAAAGAAGGTGTGGCATATCCCAAGAACTATTGACGCAATATGCTAATATTCAACTAGAGATAAACATAAGTAAAGTTAAGAACTGAGAAGCAAATACATCCATTAATAAATTAAAGTGATCAAAGGAAATGAATGTGGTAGCTCAAAACAAATTCAACTCCGAGTTTTCATCTTCAAAAAGGTTTGAGTTTAAGAAATAGTTTGGAAAATAAAATTCTTGGCCTTCATCAAGATATGGAACCTCACCCCAACGTAATAGGTCATATAAATACCAATGAAAATAAGGAAAGTTTGTTCAATTGTATGAAATGAGAAAATATATAATATTTCTATGCAAAAAGAACAATTTAGGATATGAAATTTTAATCCCTTTTTAAAGGATTTTCTCTAGGGAAATATGGCAGACCATTCAAGCTTCCTCCTCCTCTTCAGAGACTTCTTTCTCCATGCTGAGAAAATGTTGTGCATTTGTTTGGATGTATTTAGCCCAATCTGAGTACAACTCAGAAATGGCTAAGAAGTCGATAAGATGAAAATGAATTAAATTGAGAAAGCGGATGTACCTAGGATAAGAACTAGCGACATTCTAATCTAGGGTTTGAGTCAGGGTTGGAAGTTGCTGACCATGGCAGGTCATGGAGGAGGGAGTTCTTCTCCCTCCTACAATCACATAGTCACAAACAAAAACAAGGAAACTGATCTGCATCACTTCAAGAAACCAATAGAGGGGATTACTGACACTAACACCGAAAAAATTAAAACTCACGAACAAAGAGAAAATCATGAGGAAGATAGCAGGGAGAAGAGGAAAGAGTGCAGTAGTCAGAAAGATGCACCTTTGAGGGCGACAAGGGGCTGCTAACCCAAGTCAACTATCACTCCCTGGGTTGTTTTAAGTGACCCAGCACTACAGGTTCATAGAGATCACATGGTGGAACATGCAATCATATGCAAATTTATGGGGACCTAGCCAATGGATAAGGCCTTACATGCATGGATAAGGTACCATTGGAAACGGAAAGGAGAAATAAACCTTCACCTTGGATGCAAGGGTTTCTTCATAGTGGTGTTCATGAACTTAGAAGATAAAGACAAAGTGTTCGAGGGAGGACCCTATTTTTACACTGCTGCAAGCCTGTACATGAGACCTTGGGTGATGAAATTTGTCCCAGAATGAGAAACTTTCACTTCAGTACTGGTGTGGATAAGAATTTACTCCCTTCCTTTAGATTATTGGCTGTTGGAGTCTCTAAAGGCTATTTTCAATAAACTAGGGCATTTTATAAAGATATCAGATGCAACATTAAGAGGCAAATACACTTCCTTCGCCTGGATCTATATGGAAATGGACCTATCTGGGGAACTCGAAGATGATATCATTTTAGAATTTTATGATGAGGAATGGGTGCAGGCGGTGGATTATAAGCATGTCCCGTTTAGGTGCTGCAAGTGCCATGAACATGGGCACCTATACAGAGACTACCCATTAAACAAACTGGAAAGCAATAAAAAAACCACCACAAGCAAAGATCCTAAGGGTTTCACTAAAGTGGGGGGTAAGGGGAAACGAGGAAAGAGACACCAAAAGAAATTCAACGAGGACGGACCATTGAGCCATAATAGTTTCAAAAACTTAGAAGAAGAAATTGGAAACAATAGGGAAAACCAAAAATTGGAGACTAAGACCAATGAGAAGGATAGGGATACCAACATGGAGGACATAGCAGAAAATAGCCAGCAACAGAATGATCTACCGAGCAGTGTGGAGCTTAGCAAGGACCATGAAATGACCCCAAGTGAGGCAGGAACAGAGGATCATGAACTACAAGAGATTCTTGAGAAGGAAAACTTGGATTTAGAAAAGTTTCTAGAGCAAGGCATTACCAAAGGAGTTGATTCCCTGCCAAAATAGGAGTTTGATAGGATTCAACAACTCTTCCTATGGATATCCCAATCGAAAAGCTTTGGAGTCAAATGAAACCATGAAAGGCAATAAAATAGAGGGGTGAAGACAATGGAGGATACACTGGGGCACTCTTCCAAGAACCCAGTTAGGGAAAGAGGAAGGAAAAGACAGAATGAGATGCTGACAGAATGTGGAAAAATCATGATCAACTCAGGTAAGATGAAAGATCTCACCAGTTGCTCTTTTACAAGAATTTCTTAATGAAGTTCACAACCTGGAATATTAGGGGCCTAGGAAGTAAAAGGAAACAAAGAAATCTCAGCAGTAGAATAAAAGAAGGAAAACCAGACATGGTTTTCATCCAGGAAACAAAATTCTCGATGGATAAAATCAGAGAAATACATAGCCAATTGTTGAGAAGGTATGAGTAGGAGGGATTCTTACGCTCTAGGATCCCCAAAAACTTGGAATTCTGGATGTGGAAGCATCCAGGAACTATCTTTCACTGGTATTATAACCTGTGGGTGATAAGGAGAGTTACATGTTTACAAATGTCTATGGTCATAAAAAACTAGAAGACAAACTCAAGCTTCTCACTTCCCTTGAGGAGCTAAAAGAGAGATATCCTGATATAACCTGGATTCTGGCAGGGGATTTCAATATGATCAAATCCCTTACAAAGAAAAAAGGGGGCACCAGAATACTAGGCAGAGACTCCATTGGCTTCCAAAACTTCATAAATAACATGAGATTAGTGGATGTTGAAACAATAAATGGCACCTTTACTTAGAACAACAAGAGAGGAGGGGCTTCTCAAGTTGCCTCCAAACTAGACATATTCATGATCTCAGAGGACCTATTTCTCAGAGGCCCTGACATGTCAGCTTCAATCCTTCCTTTTAGAGGCTCAGACCACTGACTAGTCTAGCTTGAAGCCACTTTTATGGGCACACCGAGGAACAAACATTTCAGGTTTGAAAATGTCTGGCTCTCTCACCCTGACTTTACCAACAATATTGATAAATGGTGGATGGAAGAATTTCCCTTTCAAGGCACCAAAATGTTCATGCTACAATAAAGACTTAAACACATCAAAGCTAAACTCAAAGGTTGGTACAAAAACAGTTTGGTAGCATTTTCGAAGCCAAAAAAGAAGTTGAACAGAAACTTCAGGGGATTAATTAGCTTATGATCACAGAGGGCTTTAACGAGGAAAGGAAATCTCAAGCAGATATTCTTCAAAAGGAATGGGATAACAGGTGCAGGCAAGAGGAGATTTTCTGGGGACATAAATCGAGAGTACAGTGGATTACAGAAGGGGAAAGAAACACAAAGTTTTTTCACAAGTCAACTTTGAGTCATAGGTCACACAACAAAATTCTAAAACTCAAAGATTCTCAAGGGAAAGAGCTTGTTACCCACAAAGAAATGGAATATTTCCTATTACGACACTTCCTCAACATTGCAAAGGAGCCTCTCTTAGACAGGTCACAGTTCATTAACAAATTTACAAGCTATATTCCCAAGCTTGTCACAAGGGAAGACAATCATAATCTCAATAGGCCAGTATCCAAAGATGAGATCAGGGAAGTTATCAACTAGATGCAAAATGGGAAAGCTCCTAGCCCAGATGGTTTCAATGTGGACTTTTTCAAAGCATGCTAGAAAACATTCAAACAATACATCCTTCAGGTGGTGGAAGACTCAAGAAGATCCAGATCGATCATGAAGGCTCTCAATGCCTCTTTTATAGCTTTGATTCCAAAGAAAGAGAAAACCATTAGACCGGACAGATTCAAACCCATAGCTTTATGTAATGTGGTGTACAAAATTATTTCAAAAGTAATTGCCAACAGACTCAAGCCCCTTCTTCCAACTCTCATATTAGAGGAGAAAACTGGTTATGTGGAAGGAAGATAGATTCTCAATAATATCATACAAGCTCATGAGATGGTACACTCTCTGAAAAGCAACAAGCAAGCTGGTATGATCATACAGCTTGACCTAGTGAAAGCTTATGACAAGCTAAGCTGGTCTTACATCAGGGCAATGTTGAAAGCTTATGGTTTTGACCACAATTGGATTAGATGGGTTATGGCCCTTGTACCCACAACTAGTTTCTCAATCCTACTTAATGGCTCGCCCTCAAGAATCTTCATGCCTTCTAGGGGACTAAGAGAAGGAGATCCAATCTCCCCCTTCCTCTTTGTGCTCATGATGGAAGGGCTAGGCAGAGCAATAAAAATGGCAAGTGTTGAGGGAAGAATCAAGGGTTTGAAATTCATCACAGATGGAGTGACCTCAACACACCAATAGTTTGTAGATGGCACTATGCTGCAGGGCATACCCACATTCAAGGAAGCCAAAGCTTTCAAACAAATCTTGAATGACCTTGCTATGGCCACTGGTACAGAGGTAAGCCTTGACAAATCAAAAGTTTTCTTTTTTAACACTGGCATTGCTATTCCAAGAAATATTACCAGAATTCTAGGGTTTCAAAGGGATTAGCTACCCTCTAAGTACCTGGGAGTGCCCCTCATAGACAAACCTCTAAGCAAGGGAGTGTGGGAGCTGGTCCTTAACAAACTTTAGGATAAGGTCAGGAAATTGACATGCATATATTTAAATTTAGCAGGGCGACTTGTGCTCACAAAAGCTATCCTGAAGGCCATAGCCATTTTCATAATGTCCGTTCTTCTTGTTCCTAAAGGAGTTTTACAATAGATCAGGAACATTCAAAGAGATTTTCTCTGGGGCAAAGGGGAATAGAAAAAGAAGTGGACTTTCGTATCTTGGGAAGATCTATGCAAACCTAAGGCCCATGGAGGTTTGGTGCTTCATGACCCCAAAACTCTCAGCAAAGTTTCGGGTGCAAAGCTTTGGTGGAGGTGGCTCAAGGAATCGGAAACCCGACGGGCCAAGATTTGGAAATAGAAATATGCAAGAAATTGGCAAGAAACTCATATTCAAATTTTTGGGCTTATTAAGGGCTCCCCCATTTGGAATCTTATTTGGGAAAATAGAGGCATTGTCCAGTAGCACAGCTTCTGGGAGATTTGAGATGGGAACTTGCCAAGATTCTGGGAGGACAACTGGCAACAAGAACCAAACCTATTTAGGGAAGAACTAACTGATCTCAAGAATGACACTGACAACAAAGGCTTATGCATGGTTAGTGACTTCTAGGAGAAGGTAAGGAACAACCGCAAAGGGAGAATATGGAAGGATCTAGGCTACAGGGAAGAGAGCCCTTTGAAAGCACATGCAAACTCTCTTACTATGGACTTAGAACAAAGGAAGATTTTGGTTTCATCCTCGCTTGACCAACTAAGATGGGGAAGGAACACAGAAGGTAACTTTAACCTAAAAGAAGCCAAACAAATAGCCCTAGGGTTCGATCATCAAAACCTTGATAAGGCATGGAAGAACCTCTGGTAGCACCCACATTGGATGAAGATAAGGTTGTTTATTTGGTTAGTTCAACAAAAGAAAATTCTAACTTCGGAAAATCTTCTGAAGAAAATCTTTGTTGGCCCATCTAAATGCTATCTGTGTGGCACACAAGAGGAGACGATGGAACACTTACTCAACCTTTGACCCTTCACCTCAACATTGTGGGATTGGGTAGCCTCAGTCTTCAGGCAAACTGACAGGGATGGCCTCAATATCACCAACACTTTAACTAATTGGAGAAGGAACTTCTCAGGAAATGAGATCATAAAAAATGCTTGGACTCTAGTTCCAAGCTTCTTAATCTGGGACGTCTAGAAAGAATGCAATGGTAGGATTTTCAAGGGAAAAACAGGCTCAACCCATAACACTATTGCACAGATATTAAGACAACTCAAAGACATTGTTTGTACCTTGTTAGGGAGAACCCCTGAGAACCAGACTCTGCCCCAGGACACTCGTATACTGCTGCAGTCGGGTCTCCATTCGATAGTTCCCCAGAGCAAGCACAAGGATGTGAGCTGGATAAACGTTGGTAAAGACTTTTGGTAACCTCCTCCTCATGGTTTCTTGAAAATTAACATAGATGGAGCCTCTAAAGGAAACCTAGGAAAGGTGGGTTTTGGTGGGGTCATCAGAGATGAGCAGGGGTGCATAAAGAACATATTTTATAGTTATCTGGGAACTGCCAAAAATAACATGGTGGAGCTCATAGCCTTAAAGCAGTGCCTAGAAATACTAATTGAGTCAAATTCTCATAATGTCAACATTGAAGAAGACTCAGAATTGGATATTAATGTGGCCAAGAAGATCTACAATGGGAAAGCACCTGGAAAAGTATCAAAACATTGGATACTTTTGCAGGTCTTTCGGCGTATTCATTCCCACCTACAAACCCTAAGAACAGCTAGCTTCGTTCATGTGCAGAGAAAAGCCAATATGCTAGCTGACCATCTGGTGAATGAAGGAGTGATTTGCAAAGAAATTTACAACATGTATACATGGGACTTGATACCCTCGGGGAAATTAGGTGAGGATTGTCAAAGACAGGAAGAAAAAGACATGGAAAACTTCCAAACTATCAAGACTGAACAAGAAGGAAGACCACTGGAAGCAGGAGAAAGCAGAAGTGTAAGTCCTTTTAACCGTTAAATTCAAAAAAAAGAAGAAAAGGAAAAAAGGGAGAAGATAAATACTGAAAATAGAGTTTTCCGCAGGGGAGAAGCACTGGGTAAACAACAGTTTCTTCGTGGGTCATCGGCCATAGATCTTGACAGCTTGAGTAATCTAATGGCCATCGGGAGGAAAAGAAATCGAAGGTTAAGCACCAAAGTAGACCTCATGCTCTTTAGTCTAACGGTTTATAATCCTCATCGGGTCTGAAAAGGAAATTATCGACTGTCTAGGTTTCCGCTCCAAAATCGCGAAGGACCATTAGATCAATCGCCAGGCTCCACAAGTAATCAGAGCTTAAGTTTCAAAACGAACCCGAACTTTCATAAACTAATGGCTCACAATCATTTTGGGTCTGTGAACAGGGTAAAAGGGACGCATGTTGCCGAGATGAGAGTGTTGATGATCGTCAGATCTCACGAAATCTTAGATGGTTTCGGGTTAGTTTTGGGTTACGTCTTTGGTTACCCTTCATAGGGTGAGCCTTGTTTATCCTTACTTTTTAAAGCCATGTAACATATGTAATCTTTCTTGCGGTTAATAGAAGGCTCCACTCTTATTTGACCAAAAAAAATGAGTTAAATTGACTTGGCACATAGATATGAAATTTTGTACAACTCTATTTTTTCTTTTGTATTTGATTCTAAATTTACAAATTATTTTGATTTTTTCAAATGGAAACTGAATAAATCTCTGAAATTTTTCTTAATTCCCGGTTTTAAGGTTGTCTACAACTTTCTCATTATTTGTGGCGTTGTATTTGAGATGATATTCCATTGACTCATATTTTTCTTGTTTTAATGGTTTGGACCCTAATAAAACAAATTCCAATATAAAATATATTACCATCTCCCATAATGACATGCGATGTTCAACGACCCTTTTGATGCATTCTTTTATTTCTTTGGCCTCAAAATAACATTGAATCAGAGAAGCAGACATTAATATTTTATCCATTTTAGAGACTTTAGAAAAGATGTCAGGCTAGAGTTGTGTTTCCCATTCAATAATTGATGTGAATTTCTCTTTAATTTACTTCTCTTCTTCAACTAAAGATTATATTCTCTCTTCAAATCCAAATTATCTTGGTAAAATCTACAAATTTTATCCATTTGTTTATAAAACATAGCCTGGTCTTTCCTTAATATTTTGCTAACCTATATTTCTTACGCCTTAAAAATCTTTAGACTATTCTTCACTTCATGAATTTGAATTGATTGAGACATAGGAGTTTCAATTTCTTCCTTCATTTCTCTATTCATGGTTAGAATGTTGTTGTCACATTCTTCCTTTAATGTCATATATTTTTTTCCATGTGCCTTTTGGATTTGTTGGATCTCTGTGGAGTATTTCAATTTCAATTCATTTTAGAGTTGATTCAATAAGTTTTATCTTTCAATGGCGAACCCACTTACAAGTATTGTGAAATGGTTTTTGAAATTTTCTTCATTGATGCTTTACTTTTCTCTATTTCACTTTCCAAATGTTTTATCTTCTGCAGACTATTGCTATATGTCGTGGAAAGTTCACCAGCATGGTGTTGGTTATAACTGACAAAGACTCCTAGAGCCTGGGAGGATTCTTTAACATTTTCTTCAACATTTCCTATTGCTTTCCCACTGAATTATAAAATGGTGTCTAAACTTTAAAAATTTCTTTTTGTGGTTATTCTGAAATTAGTTTGAGCATTAAAGTAATACTCAGTCAAGGATGGAACACTTTTAGGAACTTTTCCAACATCAATTATAGTTTTAATTAAAAAATAATAGAGAGGGATTTTCGTAGAAATTGGAGTCATGGATGTGTCATGACAAGTCCGTGGAATAGAGTTATCTGTACTTTTATCTTGATCCTCAAGAAAATCCATTTTTATGCTAGAGAAAGAAGTCAATGTTGAAATAGGGTTGTTAGTAATTCACTCATGTTTATTCGTATCAATCTACAAATATTTGACTTCCTCATCAATTTTCTTCGACTCAAAATGTGTTTGGCTAGTGTCATCTAGGCCATCAATAATAATGATATTTTCAGTAGAGGAAATCTATTTTTCTGTTACCTGTTCTTTCTTCAGTCTCTGTTGTTTCTCACATTTGACTATTGTGTTCCTTTGACTTTATTGGTCTATGATGGTATCTGGCTTTTTTCTTTAATTGTGCCTGTCTCTAGAGATGTAAAAAAAACATTAGGAAAAATTTCAACTTGGAATTCTTCTATTTCTGGAGAAGAGGAATGAGGGTCTGAAATAATGTGATTGAAATTGTACTTTAAAATCTCAACAAATTTTATCTCTTCAATTGCAGTATGAGTAAGAAGACTCGTATTTTTAACGAAGTCATAAATATTTTCTCTAAAGTCTTGTATTTTATTTCTAACCTCCCTACTCAACAATTGTCCTATTTCAAAGGCTTGCTCAAAATTATCAATATTAATGAAAATTTCATCAAAAGGAGGCTTCTAATGTGCAAAGGTTTTTATGTAGCTAAAAACATTATAATGGTAATTTATGATTCCTCAAGGATCATAATCACGAAGGGGAAATGAATAAAACCAAACATGGTGGATTTCTTCAGTCTCCTTAAATGCATGTCCTCTATCTTTGACGAAATATTTTCGAAAGTTAATTGAGAAGTTCAACCAGATTTTCTTCTGAAGTTTGCTCATTTTTCGAGCTTGAGAATTCAAGGCAGTGTGATTGGCTATCTCTCTTAAATAAATCCTCTCTGGAATATATCTATGATGAATATGAGGGCCAACTTCACATCCATAGACTCTAATATATGTGAATAATTCTTCCACAAAGAAGTCTCCTATTTTTTCTAATGCATCTTTAAGGCCTTAGCTAACCCTAGGAGGGTTTTATCCAAATGCAATATCATGGAAAGGGATCATCACATAATTACAAATGTCATACAAATTGAATTTGAAGTTACTTTCCAAGAAAATAGGGGCATATTTCTGAATGGGCGTTTGGTGATCAACTAGGTAATTGCATTTCATTAACGAAAATAGAACAAAAGAAATTTTAATATCCTTATATAGGATGACATGAAAAACACTTAATTATATCCTGGAGAAGACAAAATGGAAAACTTAAGGGCATCTATTAAATTTTGAGAAATAATATTGACCCAATTGAAACTCTTTAAATCATTGAGTAGGTTTTGTATTAAAGCCATCCATTGAAATTTTCAATGATCAGGGTCTTTCTCACAATATAAACGGGACCGATTTTTTATGAGGAACCTAACGGGTCTTTTGAAAATAGAAACCAGATATTCTTTTGATGACTTAAGTTTGAACCCTTCTCTATCTTCTTGTAACCAATGTTTGATAATTTTATCATAATTCCCTTCACACTTCTTGAATACTATGTTGTTAAAGTTATCTAGAAACTAATTGTTTAAGAAATTTTGCAAGGACTAACCTTGTAAAATGTTGAAAGTATTTGTAGATTCCAAGGGGTTATAACAATTTTTTTGTAGTCTACTATAGTTTGGGTAGGAAAATCTAGATGTCACATAACCCATGAAACCATGGCGTAATAAGGAATTTTTTCACTCTAGCGCAGTTCCGTAACTCTAATTTTTTCAAACTGAGTGTTTTTCTTCCGAATTAAAGTTTCTGAATTTAACCATCTTCTGTTCTCAAAGAAATTATAAATTTCTTCCGACTTCATCATACCTGCCAACTGGGTTTTGAAGGTGGTGTGAGAAATGAGAGTTGGGTTGACATTGCAATCTTTTGGTTCTATATCTTTGACTCCCTTTAGGTTCTCCTTAATATGTTGAATAACCTTCTTTGATGTCATAGATTTAGCTTTCTTACCCATACTATGCCATGGAAAGAAATAAATAAAAAATCAACTTTTTATAAGAAATATCAAATTTGCTAGTGGAATTATTTATGATAATGCATGTTTACCATAAATTAGAAGCCTTGCAGTGAATCTAAACTTTTTTTTTTGTAATGAGAGGGAAGTTTCAAAGAAGAAGTGTAAACAGGGCTTGGAGAACAGATTGCAAAATAGAAAGAAGAAAGTAGGAAAGTTGCTAAATTTTGTTTAAACCATCGAGACGTGCAACAATAAATTCGCATGAAACATGTTAATTATTCATTAAACTGACGAGATGTTTCAGCCACTTCTGTGCGAAAATCGAGGTGAGGTTGCATGGTCGAAGTTTGGGGAATGTTTTATTCAAACATAATGGATTGCCATTTCAGAGCTAATTTAAAAAAAGGAAGTAAAGAAATTTAAAAGAGAATTTTGGTTGCCATGCAAATCAAGAAATAAAATATTGTATTCCTAGTCGTAGCAGAAGCGAGTCGGGTAGTTAGAAGTCAACATACTGTTAAATTCACGTTTCTGCCAGGGTGACAGTGACCCTCACCTCCAATGTAGTCGGAGTAAGACGAACAACGATAATTGAGAGGTCAAGTGTGAAGAATGTTCTTTCATTTTGTTTGAGTATGTTTCTCCACCCTATTGTAGTCGAGAATCGGGAGGTTGGAAACATGCGCAATATTTTTATGAAATACAAAGGCCCGACCTCTAATGTCTGACTTGTATATTTGATTTTTTAATTTATTTTTTATTTTTTTGTTGCAAATTTTGTTTAATTTTTGGAAAACAAATAACTATTTATGAAAAGAAGGGGAAAATAGAGATAATTGTTTATATACACTCAGTCTTGTTTTGTTTAGTTTAGACATATAATAAATATTGTCTTCACATGGAAGTTCATCATGCTCAACTATGGGCGAGCATGCTCACAGGTGGCATACTTAGGGTTTATATACGTTCAATTTAAAATATTAATTATTTCGGTTTAATATTAATCCCTTGGGTTTGTAATCTGTTTGTTATTTTATTATTGGTCCCTTGGGTTTATTATTTCTTTAGGTTTATAATATGAATCATTTTTCTTTATTAATCTAAGGTTTTATATTCATAGGGTTTAAAATTATTCAAAGGGTTTATAATAAAATTTGTAGGGTTTAATATTATTCGCAAGGTTTATAATAAAATTCACAGGGTTTATAATATGAATTATATGTGTTTATTATGAATCCCTTGGGTTGATTGATCCATTTAGTTTAAAACATCTATATAATCCAAGTGAATTTGCATAGTTGATGTTTGGGGAATGTTTTCTTCAAACATAACTTATTTCCATTCGGAGTTAAATTATAGAAAACAAAATAAAACAACAAGAAAATTATGGTTGGCACACAAACTAGTAAATAAAATATTTTATTCTAGTCACAACGGAAGTAAGTCGGGTAGTCGGAAATCGGCACTATGTTAAATTGAAGTTTTTGATAAAAAAGATCGCGACCCAACGCGTAGCGCAGTCTACGTAAGAAGGAACTCTATAGGTTGGGTGTGAAGAATGTTCTTTCATTTTGCTCGAGTATAGAGCCCAAACTCACTATAGTCGGGAGTTAGAACTTTAATAACCTGAGCAATGTTTTTATGAAATAGAAAGGTCCAATTTTCAACTTACATATTTTTAATAATTTGTTGGGTTTATTAATCCTTGAATTTGTTAAAGCCCATGAGTTTATAATATTAATGCCTTGATTTTTTTTAATCAGTAAAATCTATAAATATTATTAATATCATTAAGTATGTATCAATATAATATAACTCAAAAATTTAATATTAAATCTTTAATATATAAACCCATGAGTTTATAATATTAAATGCTTAATTTTTTAATCATAAAATGTATAAATTTAATATTCATTAAATATGTACCATAAAATATTAAACTCGAAATTTATATTATATCTTAAATTTTAATGATTAATAATTTTATATATGACTAAATTATCCATAATGATATGGTTTTGAAAATATATAATAATCAATAAATACCAATTAATAATAATTATAATAATATATGATAATAAAAATAATGCTATATAATAATTAATATATTTCCATTCATAACAACAACCACCCTTATTTACTAATGTAGTTGTGTATTTAGATTGATTATAATAATTAGGCCGATAGGCCTTTCTTTGAAACAAGCTTTCGTCGTCCTTTTGATTTCTAGGTCGACACATGGCATCAAATTTTGGTCCAGCGGAACGCGATTTGGTTTCTGCCTTTTGCTGCGAAAGTTCAGCAGAACGCGATTTGGTTTCTGCCTTTTGCTGCGAAAGTTCAGTCATTTGAGTCTTCCTCTGTTGTAGTCCTTCCATTCTGCTTTCCGATCGACGAAATGTAGGTTCCAGTTTTCGAAACCGTCATCCAGGTCCTGCCGAGATTGCATGCCTTGCCCTCAGGTAAGCCTTCTCGCTATTGAAATTCAGCGTTCGGGGATTGCTCTGTCCTCCACATTCTCCTTAGCAGAGCCTCTGATAGGTTTCTGCATTTCCCCGCTCTGGTATTTTTCATTGCATCCCTCCTCGCAGTCGAATTTGTAGAGCCTCAAATAGTAGATCCAATAGAACCACCTGCCTTCAAACCAGAGCTAGAATTATCTTTTGTATTGACTGGATGGCTCTGACATATCCATATATCCCTGCCCGCCCGCAGGGGAGGAAGGCGCCCTTGAATGTGAAGAATGAGGGTTTCGGTGCTTTTCGTAGATCCTTCTGCGTCTCCGGGCAGCTGGGCAATGGCCAAGCAAAGGGAGCCGCCCGCCGTTCGGTGAAGTCTAATCCAGTGAAAAGCCCTTTTAAACCTATACCAGTTGAAGATCTTGAGTCTTATGTAGGGCAATCAGAGAGGACGGTGCTAGATCAGCTTGAACGAATTTATAGGCGGGGATTGTTGACCTTTAATGGCGATAGTAATGATGTATTGCTTCCCATGGAGCCACTGTGGGCAGGGCCGTTGTTTGAGGGGAAGCCGGTGAGAGTGGCGTACCAGGGCGTGCGCGGCTCCTATTGCCAAGAGGCCGCGGTTCGAGCCTTCCAGAGGTGCGATGCCCTCCCCTGCGAAGGGGAAATGGAATCCGCCTTCGAGGCACTGGAGTCGGATGCCGCTGATCGGGCAGTGGTGCCTGTGGAGAACTCGCTGGACGGAGTCATCGGGAGGAACTACGATTTGATACTACGCCATCCCGATCTCCATGTCGTGGGCGAGATATTGTTGCCCATAAATCATTGCCTATTGGCAGTGAGAGGGGTCTTCCTATCAAAATGGAGGAGATGGGTTTCATCTGTCTTCCATATGCAGGGTTATGCTGATATAGAAAGAAAGGGTTTCGTTTTGATGCGCAAGGGTGAATCCCAGGTGGAGCGGTTCGGCTTCCTCTGTCTTCAAAAGGTAATCATCTCACCTCATCCTCCTGATAATTTCCTTTTCCTTTCTTTTTGTCTGAGTTTACAATGAGACTTTTCCTTTGTTTGCAATAGGTTTGGCTCGCGGCTTCGGGAGAACCGGCTTCTGTTTCAGGTAACAAAACAATGTTTCTGGTCCTGTCGTTTTTATTTCGCTTTGGGTTGCTATACTGGGACTAACCTGGATTATCTACTCGTTTGCACAGGTAAGGAGTTGGTAGCTTCCAATTGACCTTGTAACCTGACCGCATGGAGCTTCCTCATTCTAAAAGAAATCTACCAGGTCCTGCCGAGATTGCATGCCTTGCCCTCAGGTAAGCCTTCTCGCTATTGAAATTCAGCGTTCGGGGATTGCTCTGTAATCTTCAGGAGGAGAGAATGCAGATTGATAATACAAGGACAAGCTCACACGGGTTTACTACATCTCTTGACTTTTCCGAGTCACATACTTTTGTTCACAATCCCAGCTGTTCCCTCAATCCAAACTCCATGGAAAATTATGAATATTCTGTTGGTAGTCACCCTGTTTCTCAAGGGAATGATCAGTCATCTCATGGTAATTGGCAGGTTCCCAATGCAATCGAGCAGGCATCCCCTGTTAACAGTGGATCAACACAGGAGAGGTGCAAACCAGGAAGGGACATTTCTCTGTACCAGAGAGTTTTGCAGAATGGGAACATGCAAGGGAATCCGTCTTCTCAAGGTATTTTGGGTGGAAATAACCTAGATAGGAATCCCTTTGGCAATGAAAGAGGTGCTAGAGACTCTCATTCTCAATTTAGTTATCCAACGACATTGGCACCACAGACAAGGAGTTTGGATGAAAGCCAGGGAAGAAGTAATGGCAGTGAAAGGCAGTTTAGTTTTCCAAGAGATTTACCAGAGAGAACTAGACAAGAGGCGTGTTCTTCACCATCACAGAGTGTGAGTTCACGGGAAACGAGATCAGTACAACATAAGCAAAATGACAAGAACATGTCAAAACCAAAGGCAGATGGAGCTCTTTTGTTTCAAAGGGATAAGCATGGAAGAGATGGAGAACAATCCATGCCAAGAGACATTATGATGGCTGGCAGGATTCTCCTTGAGATTGTTTCAGAACCAATTACTACAATGGCTCAAAAGTTTCAAGAACTGCCAGACAACATCCTCGAAGATGTGAGGGAGTACTTATGGGATCTAATTGGAAATAATGAAAATAGAGATCAACTTGCTAATTTTCAGAAAGCCCTTCAAAGGAGGAGTGATTTAACTTCAGATACACTACTAAAGTCTCACAAGAAGCAGTTGGAGATCTTAGTTGCCTTGAAAACAGGAATTCAAACGTTTTTATGTTGAAACAATCTCCCAATAACTGAGCTAGATGACATTTTCTTAGATGCCAAGTGCAGGAACTTGGCATGTAAGAGTCAATTGCCAGTGGATGACCGTGAATGTAAAATTTGTTCTCAAAAGAGTGGGTTTTGCAGTGCATGCATGTGTCTTATTTGTTCGAAGTTCGATTGTGCCAACAATACATGTAGCTGGGTTGGCTGTGACTTCTGTTTACATTGGTGTCATACGGATTGCGGGATTCAAATGTCATATATCAAGCCTGGCCCTAGCATTAGAGGAGCACCGGGGACCATGGAGATGCAGTTCCACTGCGTTGCATGCGATCATTCTTCTGAGATGTTTGGGTTTGTGGAGGTGTTTAAAACATGTGCCAAAGACTGGAGTGCGGAGACTCTTGCCAAAGAGCTTGATTGTGTCAGGAGAATTTTTCAAGAAAGCGAGGACTCTAGAGGGAAAAAATTGCGAAACAAGGCTGAGGAGCTGCGGGCTAAACTTGACGGCAAAAACTGTGTCCCTGTAGAGGTCTGCGACAGTATTTTGTTATTTTTGACTAGTAAGCATCGTGAGCCTGCCGCTGAGTTTTTGAATTAATTCTTCAAATTTAATTTAAAAGCAAGTAAAAGTACTGGGAAAGGAATTCGGGTTCAGAAGGAAAAAGGGGTTACTTATTTATTATTTGTTGAAATATTTATTTACATGGTTAACCAGAAGTCAAACACAAGTTAAATGATAGCCATGGAAACATTGTTCTAAAATAGAAGGCTAAAATGTATGAAAGATAAGATTTAGAAAATAAAAGCATTTAATTTTAAACTTCAGACATTTATAATATTGATGCCATTTCTAATATTGAAGGAATAGAAATATGAATGATAAAACAAAAGTTCTTGAAAATGCAAAATCTGGATTATCAGATGGATCTAATGTAACAACCACGAGTTATATTTTTGTGGAAGCATGTACATGGTACTTTGGTTTATATAGTTAAATTTTTTGTTTGCTTTCTGCTCGCATGGAAAATTTGAATCTAGCAATCACTGCTATCCCTTCTGCCAATTTGTAGTCTTAAGGACATGTTTATGTTCTCATGCTTGTTCCTGTTCCATGCAAATGTTTTTGGAAATGAAATATCTTTTACAGAATAGAGCAAGACTACAATATATAAGAGTAGGCATCGATATCACACTAAATTGTCTTCCATGTAATACAAATGGTAATGGCCTTTCATCCAAGTACCTGCATGAGTGGTAATAACAACATTGATTATACGTATTTGTGCTTTGTTTACAATTCAGCACAATTCGCTGCATGCTCATGTTAAGGGTTCTTTGATTTCTTCCACTACAAAGCTGGTTCTGGTCATAGGTTTGCTATTATGCTCACTGGTTTTTGCCTCTGCTGCCATCATCAAAACCAAGGCTTTGAAGAAAAGCAATGCTTCCATTGCAGGTTCCTATGGTTACATTGCTCTAGGTAAACAATCAAGCTTATCTCCTTGCCTTTAATATTATTTCAATGTGAAATTTCAATGCCCCCTGTTTCTCTCAAGAGAATCAATTAGATGAAGGCTGCTAATGGATCGAATGCTTATATGTAAGTTCTCATACAGTATTTTTCTTGTGTTATTTTTTCAGAAAATGCATACACTCTGAAAGTGGATGAAAAGAGTGATGTTTATAGCTTTGGAGTAGTGCTGCTGGAACTAGTCACTGGTACCATCATCAAAGCCAGGGCTTTGAAGAAAAGCAATGCTTCCATTGCAGGTTCCTATGGTTACATTGCTCTAGGTAAACAATCAAGCTTATCTCCTTGCCTTTAATATTATTTCAATGTGAAATTTCAATGCCCTCTGTTTCTCTGAAGAGAATCAATTAGATGAAGGCTGCCGATGGATCAAATGCTTATATGTAAGTTCTCATACAGTATTTTTCTTGTGTTATTTTTTCAGAAAATGCATACACGCTGAAACTGGATGAAAAGAGTGATGTTTATAGCTTTGGAGTAGTGCTGCTAGAACTAGTCACTGGTAGAAGGCTGGTGGGGGAGTTTGGAGATGGTGTAGATATTGTTCAATGGGTAAACAAGATGACTTAACTCAACCAAGGAAGGAGTTTCAAACATTTTGGATGAGAGGCTGTCTTCAGTTCCTTTGCACAACGTTATCCACGTTTTCTGTGTGGCAATGGCATGTGTTGAAGAAAATAGCGTAGAGAGGCTACCATGAGAGAGGTTGTTCAGATGCCCAGTGAAATTCCAAAGATCAAACCTTCTGAAAATCCCCTACCTGCTTCAGAAGGAGATGAATCCCCCAACAAGCCGGTGCTGCGCACCCTCCTGATCTCCCCTCTATTTGAATCCATTTTCAAATTTTCATTGTTTGGATACATGGTCACTGCGAGTTAATATTGTCAAAATCCATACACAGAATATCAGTTAGCAATCACCACCTTAAAATTCTTTTCATGAGGGTGATTAATTTATTCAGATAGCAATAGCCACATCTAAAGAAAAGTAATTGCACAATGATTCAGTGCAAGATAGCAAGGATTTCCATAGACCAATTATCTATTCTAGAAAAATTCAACAATTTCAATTTAATAATCCTATCGGCCTCTCTTTGTACCTTTTGGGACAATTGCTAGTATATGGCAATAAAAATAATGTTATATAATAACAATCTATTAGTATATGTCAATTGACGACGACGAAGCCGGCGCTGCTTTACGTGGTTGGTTGTGTATTAGATCGAAGGATATAAGATTGATTAATATCAACCACGTTTATCTAAAAACAATCAAAAATATATATAAAGTACAACTATTAATTATGATGAGGACGCCGCCGCCGCTTACTATTTACTAATGTGATGGTTGTGTATTAGACTGATTAATATCAACCACGTTTATTGAAAAATATATATATATATATAATACAACTCATAATTACTCCTCAATGCTTTAACTATGATCACATTGGGGAGAAGTGAGGTGAATAATGTAAAAGAGTGATTGAGGTTCTGCAGCTCACGTCGAGAAATAACCGACTATCACTTCCTTGCCGCGATAGAGTACAAGTAGTTATTGTCATTTGGGATAGTAAGTTCTCTGACCATTCTTATTTTCAACTCTACTGCAATATAAATGCAGTCTGACATGTTAGAGGAATAAGAGTTGCTTTGCATTTATATTTTTCTCAAAATTGACTTTGGCACGTTAGCAGCAAGGCAACCCCCTATTCCCCTTGCATGTCAGAAACATTTATATTGCAGTAGAGTTGGAAATAGGAATTGCCATAAGTCCCCTTGTAGCCATAGAGTACAGGTAGACATCGCCAATTAGGGTAGTAATCCGCACCATGAAAGGCTGGTTGCAAAGTTTGCTTGGCCTTCCTTGCCGAGATATAATACAGGCAGTCATTGTCATTTGGGATATTTAGATCGCGTTGTGGCCAATGAGTACAAGTAGCCATTGCCAATTAGGATAGTAATCCACACCATGAAAGGCTGCCTGCAAAGTTTGCTCGACCTGCGAGCTATATTAAAGGTCTGGAATTTGATATTTTGTAAAACCTTTTCTGAAAATGAGTTTGACAGTTGGTTATAAATTTTTCAGGTAAATTGTGACAAAAATAAAAGTGATCCAACAGTCAGGTTATGAACTTGGCAGGTGTAATGTGACAAGAATAAAAGTGATCCAACGGTAAGGTTATGAACTTGGTAGGTGTAATGTAACAAGAATACAAATGATCAAAGGCCGGTTATGAATTTGACAACTGAAATGTGACGAGAGTAAAAATGATCAAAAGGTTTTCACGCTACCTTTATTAATCTTTCATAATTTTTTTATAGATTTAGTAACTAGCATGGGTCACTCCGATTTCTTGTAAAGAATTTAGGTTGAATTGGTTATAAACTTGACAGGTGAAATGCGACATGAATTTTTTTCCCGGAGAAAAAGCTGTATATATATTTTATAAGTCAAAAATATATGTAGTACATACGGTACATTGAGAATATAGTCAGACCAGTAGGTGTTTTGCCAGGGAAATAGCAAAAAAACAAAAGGAAAATAAGAGCCAGATTGATTTTTTCCAGAGTATAATAGTTTCTGTAGACTGGTCATATCTGCTTGCTGGAGATCCATCAGTTTTATAAACAGCAGAAAAATAGCAGAATAGCTTCCCATGGACAGAGATATTTTGTTCGAGAAAAACTAAACATACCAGTTCTGTCGACAACTATATGCCACGCATTTTGAAGGGATGTGGGTAGTATGTCATGGAATCAATGGAGATGCTCAGGTGCCACATACCTCGAGAGGATTGCAAACTTTTTTTTGAAAGTTCATCCGCCTCCACATTTTGCAAGCGCTTGATATGTGATATAGGGAAGCGAGATGGATCCCAAAGCGCTGCAATTTTGTTCATCCATCCCATGAGAGAGTCATTTTTTATAGAATGTTTTCCAATGATGTGCTCTATAATGACTTTTGAGTCACCATAAATATGTATTGAGCCAATCTCCAAAAAGGTGAAGATGAGAAGTCCATGGAGAGCCATTGCCTTACCTCGGTTGTTCGTTCCGAGTCCACCATTCCAGTAGATATAGTACTGCAGATCATTTTCCATGTGTAAATAAACTCCACAACCACATACGCCTTCTTTTGATGCTCCATCGAAGTGTGCTCGAAGGTTGGAGAGCTGGATTGTTGCTGAAATAAGCTGAGATTTTGCTTGGTGGGGAAAAACTGGAAGGATTGTTGAATAAAAAGGAATAATTTTGTCATATAATTGTCCAAAATCCTCCTTTCCATTTTCAATTTTTTTTTTGTTCCTCCACTTCTAGACAAACCAGAAAACTAAAAGTGGGATAGGTCTCCATTCGATTTTCTGGGAACTCCACCATTGAAGGGCATCCATTATAGAGGAGTGTGAAATGACAGCAAAGCCGAAATGTGTTGCCAACTGATTCCAAAGAATCCGTGTGTTATGACAATTGAGAAAAAATATGAAAATTGTCCTCCACTTCAGCAAAACAAATTGAGCATATGGCTGGCCCGTGCCAGTTCCTTTTCTGCAAATTAGTCCATGTGAGATTTCTATCATGAAATACTAGCCATGCAAATAGAGTGATCTTGAGAGGAACACCAGTTTTCCAAAAGGACTTGGGGAATATTCTCCAGGAGGCATCCATAAAATTTTCGATCATGGAGAGGTATATATCCTTGACTAGTACATTGGACTTTCCTTCCTTTATCTGCAGGAAAATGATGTCATTTTCCTCTGTTTTGTAAAATCCCGCGAGTTTCATATCCCATAAAGTCTTATTCAATATATCAGATAGAGTACCATCAAGACCCAACTCTATGGCCGATTTCCAAATAGGAATAGTTCCCTGCCATCCATGTAATACTTGTGCCCAATAGAACAGGCCTTTCTGATGTAGAGACATGACGAGTTGTTGAGGGAAAGGGGATTCTGTCTATACTCCCAAGATAGGATCGAAGCCAATCAAAATGTTGTTTCCAGACTGTAATTTCCATATCAGTCTCTTAAGGAAGAATTGAGATACCTTTTTAAAGCTTCTCCAAATGGCCGAACCTTGATATGAACCAAGCAATCTGTTCCTGTACCAAAATGTGATGTCTTTGTTCCCGAGATACTTTATTTTCATAGCAGTGCTCCAAAGGCTGTCTCCAAAGACAGCTCTCCAAAGAGATTTACAAAGAAGGGCCATACTGAGACTGTGAAGATGCATGATGCCCCAACCCCCCATTTTCTTTGGGAGGGTTATGTTTTTTAGATTTGTGAGATGGTATTTTCTCTTTTCTTTACTTCCTCCCCAGATGAAGTTGGCCATCAAACTGTTCAATTTTTTTATGATAGCAGACGGTAAATAATATAATTGCACACAACAAACTGATAATTGGGTAAGTACAGTTTGTGAGAGAATCATCCTGCCCGCCAAAGATAAACATCTATATTCCCATCCCGATATCAGCTTATAAAATTTATTGATGATCCATGACCAGTCAGATATGGAATATGCCGAGGGCTTTAGTTTGAAACCAAGATATTTCATACCCTCCTTGATAGAAATAGCCTGAATTCTGTATCGTTGAGAAATGTATTCCATATCATTCATATTCACATTCCCATAATGAAATGAAGATTTTCCTTCATTTATACATAAACCTGTTGCTCTTTGGAAGGAAACTAAAAGCTCGTGCAAAATAAGCCAATATTGTCTACAGAGCATAGCAAAGAGTAGGATATCGTCCACGAAGAGGTTATGAGAGAAATAGCATCCCCTGGAAACATAATGCGGGCCAATGCTCCACATATCCACAACGTTCTTTAGATGAAGACTTAGAGTATCCATAACTAATATGAATAACAGGGGGGACAGGGAGCAGCCATGTCGAAGACCTCTTTTAGCCGAGAAGAAAGTAGAAGGACTTCCATTGATAAGTATGGCAAAATTTACTCCTTCCACACATGCCATTATCCATTTTGTACACTGATTATTTAGCCCAATCTTTATGAGAAGACACCTCAGGTAGCTCTAATCTATGTAGTCATAAGCTTTCCTGAGATCTATTTTAAGGATGGCCATTGCTAACGTTTTTGTGTGCATAGAGTGTAGGGCTTCTTGAGCTATAGCCAACGCATCTATAATATTCCTGCCATTCAGAAAACCATGTTGTTCCTTTGAGAGATGAAGAAAAATCTTTCCACGAATTCTTTCTGCAATTATTTTTGAGATGATTTTATAGATAGTATTGCATAAAGATATAGGTATGTAATCTGTAAAAGATAAAGAGTCCCTTTTTTTTTGGATCAATGCTATATAGGTAGAAGTAAAGATATGATTAATCTTGCCACTTTTCCTGGTTTCTTCTACCATTCCTAATATTTCATTTTTCATCATATCAAAGAAGTGAATGAAAATATCAATGGTCCAACCGTCAAGACCAGGGCATTTGTCTTTTTTGAATGATTTCATGACAGTTAATAATTCCTCTTCCGTTACAGTGGCAAAAATTCTTTCATTATCTTCTTCATCGAACATAACAGGAAAAGGTTCAATGCCCCACATAATGTCATTTATCTCTCTGGTGTCCTCCTTTTTATATGCCATTTGAAAGTGTTTTACTGCTTCCTTATATATCTCCTCCTATGCATGCATTTTTCTGCCATCCTCGCACTTGATGTTCCATATAGAATTGGTAGCTCTCCTTTTGTTTGTGAACCAGTGGAAGAACTTAGTGTTTTTGTCACCTTCCTTTATCCAAGTTGCTTGGCTTTTTAAGCACCAAGTCTTTTCTTCAATGGATAATAGCTGTTGTTTTTTTTTTCTCTAGCTCCCACAGCCGGGCACGAGTACTCAATGATAGGGGGCGAGCTGACATACTTTTTTGCTATGCATTCTAATTTTTTTTTGATTTCTTGTAGTTCCAGATGATTGGACTATTTTTTTGGAACTGCCATTCTTTAACGTTTGCCCTCAGATGTTCCATCTTAACAATCAATTTTTCCGACAGGGTCCTTCTATAATTCACATCATTGGAATGCCAAGATTCGCAGATAATGTTGTTGAAAGATTCATCTTCAAGCCATATCCTATTGAATTTGAAGGGATAGTTCATTCACTATTAGTGTTCATAACATTGCAGTGTGATCGGTCGGTGATCCGAAATAAAAACAGGGAGGATATGGGAGATCAGGATACCAAATTTTTCCATTAAATTTGCATGCAAAATGAACATGTCCAATCTTTTTGCTATGTAAGCTTCTTCCGACCTTCCGTTGTCCCATGTGGGAGATAGTGATTTTGGATACACGCTTACAAAGTTATATTGTAACATCGCTTCTCTAATTTTTTCGCCAACCGGGTCTGCCTTTTTCCGCCTACCCCAAACCTCATCAAGTCCCATAGTACAGTTAAGATCACCTACAATGATAAGCGACTCGATCTCCATAATACCTAATGAAAGGAAAACATTCCAATATGCTGCTCTCTCTTTATAGGGTAAGTATACATTTAAAATGTGATAACAGTCTGCACAGCCCCTCTGTTTAGCAATAACCAAGATTCCCCCTAGGCATCGGAACATGGATGCAGTAATCCACCTCGGGTCCCATAAGACTGCCAAGCCTCCCGAGAGACCAGCCAGCTCTGTAGATGCCATATACCAGGTTGGTAGCATGCGCCTAAAAAAATAAATAGAGTCCTGTCTGTCATGCATTGTCTCCTGAATTAAGATCATCCTGTAAGAAGAAGATAGAAATAAATCCTTTAGAGCTAGAAATTTCAGGTTAGCTCCAAGACCCCTTACGTAATGACCTGCAGTTCCTGGGCGCGCGGGTGAATGGGCGTGTGCATGGGTGAGGCTTGAATGAGCGACGGACGAGCTGAACGGACTGCGGTTACAGGAAGTCCGAACTTCCTGTAGTACGCGATAATAATTATGCGCATATGTGGAAGGAAGCGAGTTGTGTTTATATGGCATGGAGCATGTGAAAACATGTATAGAGGCCAACTTGTGATGTAGGGGATTTTGCGATGGAGCAAGGGCGTGGGAGAGGTCGGCTGGGAAAGCCACGACCTCCCCTTACGATGGATATATATTAGTGAATGCATGGAGGCATTTGACATCAACTCACTCGCTCATCTTCTTCGCTCTTAAGGGAGAAAGGCGCAGATTTAGTGCGCAGGTCTAAGGAGGAAGGCGCAGTTGTAGATGTGCCCATTCTTGGGCACGGTGGCATGGAGGTGACTCGCTTTGTCTTGGTTGTGGGTGAAGGTGCGGAGGAGCGCCCGGTGGTTGGGTTGTGGCGTGCACAGGTGTGGCGCCCGGCTTGTGCGAAGGTTTGTGCGACGACTTGGCACGGGTGTCTTGGCGACTCGGGTGAGCACCCGCCCATCGTGCAAGTGTGCGTGGTGACTTGGTGGAGTGTTGAGGTTGTGGACGAAGGTGTGTCTCGGTTGGAGGTGCCCGTGTGTGGCGACTTGGAGGCGCGCCCGAGTTGGGAAAAAAACACGATCGTGCGACAAGGTGAACGAAGCGCTGGTGAGTCATGCGGCAACCGTGCGGAGGTGCCGACGAGCTAGGCAACCGAGTTTTGCCTTGGATTGTAAATTTGGCTAAGTATGAAACTTGGGCTCTCCAAGTATACCTGTACATTGTAAGCTGTTGTATATTATATTGTTGGGAAGACTCATTGTTCAGGGAGTTGCCCCTCCCTTTATACTGTGCAATTGTGTTCATCATTTATAATTGTTGTTGATAATGAATGTGTATGGGTGTTCATTGATATAAAGGATAAAGAAATAATACTTGGTTGAGAATCACAAACTAAGTAGGAATAAGTGGTTAGGCATACTCCACGAACATAAGTATTGGTGAAAAGAAAGTGTTCAGTGGTGCCGCACCTCGCCAAGAGTGGTTGAAAGACTACCGCTGGCCTGGGGGCGTGACAGGTGGTATCAGAGCTGATATTCGAGTTGATGAAGAAATGACAGTGGTGACAGGTACTTGCAGGTGAAAGAGGTTGGTGAACACTTCCTGATAAGTGTTGCATCAAGGACTTGGGTTGCAGGCATCTTGGTGAATTTGTTGTATGGTCGAAACTAGATTGCAAAGAAGAAGGAGGTTGTTAGCAATGGCAGCTGAATCTCAGGTTGGGTCTAGTCATAGTGCGAAGGACACTACTATTGGGTTCATTGAGAAAGTGTTGGAGAAAGTGGAGGACATGGAAGCCTTCTGGACTAAGAAGTTGGAGTTGATCGGGAAAGATCAAGAGGCCAATTCGAAGATGAAGGAAGAGCTCGAGGAACTCCGGACTCAACACGAGTACACTGATCTTATGTGTACACAACTTGAAGTAAGGGTCAAGGGGGTTGAAGAAACAAGGGACCAAGGTCTTGCACAGATCATGGACTTGAAGAAATCTCTTGATGAAGCCAGAGATGAGATCGTAGTGTTGAAGAAGGCCGTGAGGCATAACTCAGGTGGAGGAGTGCCTCATGTGAAAGTCAAGGAACCGGAATCTTACGATGGTACAAGGAGTGCAAAGACTCTTGGCAACTTTCTATGGGACACGGAACAATACTTGGAAAGATTGGGTCTATCTGATGATGAGACGAGGGTCAAGGTAGTTGTTCAGTTCTTGACAAAGGATGCTAAGATGTGGTGGCGAAGACGGATGAATCAGATTTCCAATGGTAGTGCTGGTGACATTACTTCATGGGATGAGATGAAGGGAGCTTTGCAGGCCCATTTCAGTCCTCAAGATGAAACGTGGGAAGCAAGGATGAAGATAAAATTCATAAAGTAGACAGGGAACCTTCAAACATATCAGCGGGAGTTTGCAAGTGCGGTCCTAGAACTTCCTGACATGGCGGAGAGGGACAAGGTGTTCAATTTCATTATTGGGTTGAAGCCTTGGGCACGCAATGAAGTGAAGAGACGGAGGATTAGAACACTTGAAGAAGCTTTTGCTGCTATGGACAGGTTGGTGGAGCATTATGATGAGACTTCTGATGATAGGAAGAAGAAGTTTGACAAGCCAAAAGATAAGAAGAAAGAAGATGCTTCGAAATCGGATGACAATTCGAAGACGAAGAAAGTCTTGAAGTGTTGGATTTTTGCAGGACCACATACGGTGAAGAGTTGCCCTTCTAAATCGAAAGTGGCTGCAATTGCACAATCTAATGCGAAGAATGAAGAAGCTTCTGTGGGGATGATGCAAATACTTGGTGGTGCTGCTGCTATAGAAGTGATCTCTCGGAGGGATCCTGAGAGGAATAAGTTGGAGTATGTTCGGATGAAAGTTGGAGATGTTGTTATACTCACTATGGTGGATAGTGGGGCCTCTCACAACTTCATGGGAGAAGATACTGCGAGAAGGATTGGGCTGAAATTTGTACCGATCAAGGCTCAAATGAAGAGAGTGAATTCTCCTTCGGATGAAGTTCTTGGTGTAGCTGAAAAGGTGGACACAACACTTGGTGAGTGGACAGGGAAGGTTGACTTCACTATAGTGCGGATAGATGGCTATGAGGTTGTGCTGGGAATGGCATTCATGAAACAATTTGATGCTATGATTGTTCCACATTTGAAGAAGTTGTACATTTATGATGGAAGGGAAGATGTACCCATTGGTGTGCCTACCATTGAAGTAACGAGGCCTGATTGTAAGCTGGCAGTGATGCAAATGGAGGACGAGAAGCGGATGGAAGACATGAGTAAGCGGTTTTCCATGGTTGAGACAAAGCTTACCGAGCATTCATTGGTCATCAGGACTCTTTCAGATAGTATCTTGGATTTGTCAAGAAGGCTAGAAGCAGTCGAGGATGATGATGATGATGATGAAGCATATGTGAGGCCGAATGTTCGAGAGGAGGATCGAGTCACTTATCTATAGAGGATGGAGATTGAGGATCCTGACAGATGGATTGAGATGATTAATGAGGGTGAGCCTTCAGGCTCTACTCCCTCTACATCTTCTTAGATGGATAAGAAGATGGGGCTCATTGTTAGCTTCTCATGGCAGTCAGTCCTTTAAAACAGGTTGAGCAGGTATGACAGATGGTGCAGGGATGGCTTGGCATCAAGCATCATGACATGTTGCAGATGAGATGGAGTTTCCATGGACCTGAGCATGGTGGTGAGATTCTTGGTTAGTCCGAGAAGTGGCAGAAATCTGAGGCAGACTGGTGAAGGCATAAGGATGTTCACTCTCATGGCTTGAGCGTGACAGTTGGATTAGCTACCCAACTAGTTCAAACATGGGGTGCGGGAGTGTTCGACATGGAGAGGTGTTGGCATTAGGCAGACGAGGAGGGCAGTTCACAGGATGAGGACGACACATGGTGGAGATGGTAGTTATACATATGTTGCAGGGATGTTTGCAGTATGTGGAGGAGTTAACATCATGGACCGAGGATGAGACAGACATTGATAATCTTGGTGGATGGCTACCAGGATGGTATGTTGTCGGGGACGACAACGACTTTAGGTGGAGGAGGATGTAACGACCTGCAGTTCCTAGGCACATGGGTGAACGGGCATGCGCATGGGTGAGGCTTGAACGAGCGACGGACGAGCTGAACAGACTGCGGTTACAGGAAGTGTGAACTTCCTGTAGTATGCGATAATACTTATGTGCATATGTGGAAGGAAGCGAGTTTTGTTTATATGGCATGGAGCATGTGAAAACATGTATGGAAGCTGACTTGTGATGTAGGGGTTTTTGCGATGGAGCAAGGGCATGGGAGAGGTCGGCTGGGCAAGCCACGACCTCCCTTACGATGGATATATATTGGTGAATGCGTGGAGGCATTTGACATCAACTCACTCGCTCATCTTCTTCGCTCTAAGGGAGAAAGGCACAGATTTAGTGCGCAGGTCTAAGGAGGAAGGTGCAGTTGTAGTGCGCCCATTCTTGGGCATGGTGGAACGGAGGTGACTCGCTTTGTCTCGGTTGTGGGTGAAGGTGCGGAGGAGCACCCACTGGTTGGGTTGTGGCGTGCATGGGTGTGGTGCCCAGTTTGTGCGAATATTTGTGCGACGACTTGGCACGGGTGTCTTGGCGACTCTGGGGTCAGCGCCCGCCCGTCGTGCAAGTGTGCGTGGTGACTTGGTGGAGTGTTGAGGTTGTGGACGTAGGTGTGTCTCGGTTGGAGGCGTCCGTGTGTGGCGACTTGGAGGCACGCCTGAATTGGGCAAACAACACGATCGTGCAATAGGGTGAATGAAGTGTTGGTGAGTTGTGTGGTGACCGTGCGGAGGTGCCGACGAGCTAGGCAACCGAGTTTTGCCTTGGATTGTAAATTTGGCTAAGTATGAAACTTTGGCTCTCCAAGTATACTTGTACATTGTAAAATGTTGTATAATATATTGTTGGGCAGACTCATTGTTCAGGGAGTTGCCCCTCCCTTTATACTGTGGAATTGTGTTCATCATTTATAATTGTTGTTGATAATGAATGTGTATGGGTGTTCATTGGTATAAAGGATAAAGAAATAACATTTGGTTGAGAATCACAAACTAAGTAGGAATAAGTGGTTAGGTGTAGTCCATGAACATAAGTATTGGTGAAAAGAAAGTGTTCGGTGGTGCCGCACCTCGTCAAGAGCGGTTGGAAGACTACGTTTGGCCTGGGGGCATGACGCCTTATGTTGATCGAAAGAAAGCTCATCATGTTGCATTCTTATCGGGCAAGCTTGCTCTAAGAGGCCCACATTCAGGAAGATTGGCTATGGGAATGTCAACTAAGGATGAATCCATGAAGTTAATATTTGAAATACCCTTTCTCCCTCTGAAATGCCTACTTCCCCTGTTGTTTTTTCGGTGGACAGTGATGTTTTTCGCCGAATTGGGACTAATGTTATGGGAAGTTGACATTCGAGGTTTATCTATGGTGAGGGGCAACAGGCGAAGAGACTCACTCTATAGAAGCATATCTAGATCGTTTCCCAGTGAGTTTGTAGGGGATGGGATAGGAGATGATAGGGGAGAAATCGAGATCAATGGGGCTTTTCCTTTTGAGGATTTATGGGAAATGATCGAGGGATGGAGAGCGATGGTAGACGGGGATAGAATATGAGGTGCATGACCCGATCAAGCAGGGGAAGAAGAGGATGACGGAATATTGAGCAAAATTATGTTTTCCTTCGAGATGGGGGAAGGCGAGATGA
>APFE030437855.1:0-14167 GCA_000404065.3 Pinus taeda | reverse complement strand
AAAGGTGGCTTATTTAACTGTTGAATGCCTTCTTAACGTTCCAAAGTTTTCTACAATTTCAATAGTTCCTAAAGAATAGTTTTCCATAAATTAGAAAGGAAACATGTCTTACTGGCTCTTGGGCATATGTTGTGTAGTGGCATTATGGCATCATCTGTGTTGTTCAAGTTTCTGCTGTGTAAATAATTGTCTTGCTTCCAGATTTTTTGTGCACTAACTATTGCAGCCTATAGATGCACAATAAAACAAGTTACAACAAATATAAAGCAGAAGAGTGTTTTGCCTTCACACAACTGCTATGTAAACATCCAACCAAAAAAACATGCCAAGCCTGAGACATCCATACAAGTTGAAAAGAAATAGGACTTTTTGATAACATAGTCACAGTAAAGCTCAAGAAAGAAAATACTACCATATATTTCTAGATTTTCAGTCAATACATGGTAATATAAAATTCAGGCTTCAACAAATAATTTAGGCCTTGGATCTTCAAACAATACACTCTAAGCTTATTTATCCAACTTCGTTTTTTTCTTGAATGAGGTGGCAGTAACACTAAGCTACATTGAGTTAACAACAACAAAATTTTACATTGAATAACACACATTCCAAGTTAGCCCAAGGCCTTGTGCAACAATTATCCCCGAATTACCCCTTTCTAACAAGAGGCAAACAAATAATCATGTTTATCAAGGATAGCAAATGTAGGAAATACATCAATTAAAACATGTAAGATAAATATAATGAATGTTAGATTTTTTGTTAATCTTCACATATCCTCTGGACCTGCATCTCCTAGAAAGCAAGGTTTTGTCTTACTATCTATGTAAGGACAACTGAATAGTACTTTACGAAGGTTAACTGACCCTTGATTTATGAATAGCCCTTTAGGAAGAAAAAATCATTTTAGCCTTTATCTATAGAGAAGTATTGAATACATTTAATTAAATAATAAAAAAAATATAATGAGGCAACAAAAATTGTCACAAAAAAAGACAGACAAAGGAGAATGCAACAGAGAAGACAGCATGATAATCAGGCAACAACTTGAATAGATAAATTGTAGTCACACTCTGTAAGTGTGGGATAATTCCAGATAATGTAAGGTTGACTCATGCATTTTATTTCCAAAGCACTGCAATTCTCTATCGTACATTTTACTCTATAATATTTGTCCACTGTGAATACATCATTCTTCTTGCTAAAATTAAAATATTTCAGTGGATGGTATGTCTTTTATTTGTTGTACATTCATGCCTTAATCAATAAATTTGATTCCAATTGCTGAGCACTCTAGTGTTGCCAACACAAGCTCAATATCTCTCTTTGATCATTGGAAATTTTTCCAATATTTGATACCAAAGCTAATGGTCTATTCATAAGGAAGGCGAGACTTTAATTTTCAGGTTGGTTACCTATTTGAAAAAGAACAAGCAATGCAACAAACACCCATGCAAATTAGAAGTCTCAAAGTACACCAAAACCATGGCTGTAGCTAGCTTGACTTTCTTCTTTGTCTAAAACAGATCTGGTTGTAGAATTTAACAACATGGGATTTCATCTGGAAGCTGCAAATGGGAATTCCATTATTGAACAAGATCATTTAGCATTCTGGAAGAAGATGAAGTCAAGCATACCATATGAACTGCTAGAATCAACAAATAGGAAACTAATAATCATAGGACTCTTACTTGTAGCATTTTGAGAATTAATGATCAAATGACTCACATCAGCAGTGCCAAAACACCAAAAGAAAAACGCACCAAAAGAAAAATTGGGCACACGTGTGTGAAAATAAAGCTATAACTGTGAGATTTGTCTGAGGGAACTTCACCAAATAAAGAGGAGGCTCCTAATATGTAGCCAAACACAACAATCAATTGAAATTCAAGTTGTTTAAAATTTATGAATATCAAGCTTTCATCCTAAGATATAGCTGAGGAAGTTTTCACAAATAAAGATGACAACATAAGATGTGCCCAACAACATCAATCACTTCAAAACATTGTTAGAGATGCTAGCACTTGTTGAGGCACCAATTCAAAATGTACATGCAGTCATCGCCTTGCTTGCATTACTAGCCTAATCTTATGACAGTCTGGTCACTTCATTTGACATAGAGCCCAGATCGCCATAATAATGCAAGAGAAGACATGAAAGAAATATTCAAGGTTGATAACAAAAAACACAATTTTCTTTCAGCAAGTAGGAACAAGAAGTTCGAGAAAAAGGTTGTTGATCTGACACGAAAATGAGATTCACTTGCAATTATATTTTTTGTTGCTAAAATAGCCAGGTATAATTCATTTATTGCAAAAAGCAATGGCACCACACCAAAGGAGCATTGGAAAATGTTTTCAGTTGAAAAGGAGGATAAAGCAAATGTGGCAACATACTTCAGGTAGTTTGAGCCTACTACTTACATCAATGCTCCACCGATTGGTGCCCTTGCATTTTTCCGTGGTCATCCTTCCTAGCAAGCATGTGAAAATTAATGTGCACCAAATTCCTCTCACAAAATTGAATATATTTGTACTCAAAATCTCACCCCAATGAAAAGCCCAAATAAACTATGCACCTGGCAAAGTGCATAGGCAGGCACAATGGATGCAGGAAGCTTGCAATGGCGGTGGTTTAGGATTATATGATTTTCATGGCCTCCATGGCTAAGTGGATAGTACACAATCAAGCACACTGGATGCAGGAGCTTGAGTTTGCAATTGTAATGGTTGTGGTTTATTGTATTTTTTTCAGCTAAAAAAATTGTGTTTGGAGCAGTTTTCAGATATATATAATTTTGCTTGAGATTGGACCGCGTTTGGAGCAATTTTCAGATATATATAATTTTGTTTGAGATTAGACCTCCCTACTTAACTATTAACCATTAAACCACATCCTGAAAACTATTGAACATATCTGAATGGCTAAGTGGTTCGTTATAAATCTGGTAACTGATTACGATGCAATGGGAAAACACCTTCAGCGTCACTCGAACCTATGCCCAAGTGGAGACCTTGAATGTATCTATTTCGCTAGAGGCTGGGAGTTGCCAATACAGACAATTTATAGCAGCATGGGGTGGGATTCGTATGCATGGGCCTTCTGGGTGCTCGCCAAAATGGTGGATGTCATTGTTCACAGAATATAATTTACGTTATGCCTAGGGCACAGCCTGCTGGGATTCAACACCGCGAGCGGACCTGCGAGGTGAGCAAGCACTGTGAGCAGGAAAAACGAATTCTCGAGAGGACCTGTTCTGGTTGTGCGAATGGAGCAAATGAATGTTTGGCGCGAGGGATCGTTTGAAATTGCACGGGTGTTGGTTGCCAGCACAGCGGGTGCCAGCTTGGAGGTGGTGGGGCAAAGAAGCGTTAATTAGTGTTACATGCTATCGATTGCCTTACATCGTGTTATATGTTATCTATTGCCTTACGGCGTTTTCTTTGCAACGTCTGGTGCAAATACTAGTATATATCTCAGATTAACTAAATTGTCTTTGCATTCAAATATCGGAAAATGCAATTACAATTAGTCTTTCAAAATTACAGTATGTCTCAAGTTACAATTTATCATCATCCTCTTGCGAGAGATCCGTTGTTTTTATACATACAAACGGAATTACAACAACAAATTTTTCTAATAAGGGACAAGCTGAGAATTGAAGATTCTCAGGACGCCCTTTCTAATTAATATTGATTCTAATACCTTGAGCAAGGAAATCAAGAAACATGTTCCTCAACCGACTCTTTAACTTACAAAAAACTTGCTTGATATCTTGTTGAACTCCCTTTGATCATCCTTCTTTTTGTTCACACAACCTTGATAATGAAATCTCATCCACCAAACTACTAGATATTTTCAAAATGAGATAAGCTCTATTAAAGCACAATCACATAAGTAATACTAAATCTATAAAATTCCAATCTTTAATAAACAATAAACAATAGGTCATGAATTTAGGAGAAAAGGATAATAAATTGTTATATAAAGTAAGAATTAAATAAAATAAATATAACAATTCCAAGACCCAACAACGGACACACTTCAGTTTCCTTATGTAATATTTTTCAAGAATCCATTCCCTTGAAGCTTGAAAAATTCAAATGTGAGATTTGTGTTCAAAAGGTGTAATCTAAGTTGTTCAATTCATTTCAGTGGCTTTTCTAGTGAAGATTACAACCTAGTTTTTAAATCTACCCAACATTAGAGAGTAGTTACTACGTCCCCAAGCTAATTGTAATATGAGATGGAATCCTATAACAACCTCTACACACATTTTTTTAAAGATGTCTAAGGATCAAATCTATGTAAGTTGAAAAGCCAATCAATTATTTCTTTCATGGAGTCTTTTAAATTACTATTAAGTTTCAACTTATTCTAGGAACAATGCAAAATGTGAACCTTTTTAGTCTCATAGAAAATGTCATTTTTATATATTTTAGTGACCAAATCCAAAGACCTAGACATGTATATCCCCTTTCTTAGGGTATATACTTTGGCTATATAGTAATTTAGTGAGATAAGAAACTGGTGCCCTTCTAAACATAGTACTCAGCTAGAGTTAGATTTTATTGATTATAACACCAACACATGACCATAAGGTCAAACCCACATTGTTTCCCATTCACTAAATATGAACAAATATGGATGTACATTTTAGATGGAATGTTTAGAGCTTGAATTTTTAGGGAATTGTTACTTACATATCATAGAAAAAGAATAAAACCTACGTTTGTGCAACCACACCTTACTTTCGCTAGATTTATTTTCTTCAAAACCAACATTATTTATTTGAATCCCTATTTAACTATCTATAGACTATTAATTGTCCAAAAAAATCATAGAAACTATTGGGTGTGGAAATAATGTAACTTTACTGCATGAGATTTTATGAATAACAATGTGTTGGGTGCAAATATTTGTCTTTTAAAACTCATAATTGCCTCACATTAATTATCAACCCAGGCAAGTCCTCTTATTTCAAGAGTGTACACAGTTTTTGGTGGATATTTACTCAAGAGTAATGTTTTTAAATTACAAAAAAGTGCTTTCAAATACAAGAATAAATGGATGCAACAAATAAATTCTAATTGCAATTAAAAGAAAGTCAAATCCTTTAAGGAACCCAAATCCTGCAGTAATCTAAGGAACAACGATTCAATCTATATAATAGCGCTATCAGTTAAGAGTGCAGTGATAATAACTCTTCCTTTAGAAACTGATAGAAATTAAATCATGTTCATTAGAATGTAAAATAACGATGACATCAATCTGAGAGTTCTTAATAGCAATAGTTATAGCTCATTACAGTTGATTACACCGAGCAAGAGATGTATCAATGAAACTCAATTTGAAATGAAAGGAAACTAATCAAGAAACAATTCTGTAAATTAAATATAAAACATAGTTATTCTATCACGCAAAGAACCAATGAACAACAAAGCGATAAAATAACAGAAGGCAGTAATATGATCACACTAGCACACTTGTGATAATTGAAATCATATAATACAGATAAACCAGTGAGTTCCACCGGAAGCCAGACCCTAGCTGCTAGTGTATGCCGCTTAGTTACTTCAGAGAATGGAGAGGAACAACAACCCTTTTATTTATTAATCATGAAACTGTGAAATCATTACAATGTATTTGCGCTCTACAACAAAAGTCTGTAATTGAGAATTACAATGGTAATACAATAGTCCCCCTTTCCTCCTATCCTATCCTATCCTATCTTAATCTCTCATAATCTATCCCATAATCTCCTCCTCTCTAATCTCTGTTCTGATTTAAATACACAGAGAGAAAAGAGAAGGTACAACCGTGATGATTACAATATGATTCTCATTACAAAATTGGATTGTTCACAACAAATTGATTATCAAGATCATATCTGAAATAGCTTTCCATCAATCATTCAACAGGATCAGGTCGAATTTGGCATTGCAACTGGGATACTTTGGAAAACAGCCACAATAGTGGATAAAAACGTCTTTAGAAAACCTTCTGTTTCTCTTAGTACAGACCGGATTTGGGAAAACTGCTTATAATAAAATTAATTTGGTCCGTTCTAAACAAAACCCATGTTTCAGATTTTCTAGATCCTTCTCCATTTTCCTGAACCATTCAATACAAAACTGTCATTTCTTATTCCAACGAATTTCTGAGTTGGTACTTTTAATGATGAGTTGGAGATCAAATATTCAATCTAGAAAATATCTTGGAGGCTAAAATGATGAGTGATGTTACAACCAATTTATTAAGAAACAATCATTGGTAAAAACATGCATAATAATCAATTTATTAAAAATAAAAGAGAAGAAATAGTATTTATCCATAAGATCATAAATAATTATAAAATGGGATTATATGATAAATCATGATAAATGACATGATAAAGAAGAATCGAAATGGATGAAATATGTGTTAAGAAGTGATAATAATAATGACATATTAACAACCCAACATACCCCCAAATTGAATATATTGCAAGTCTTCATGCAACCCAAAGACTTATGTTAACCAAGCAATACAAAAATTGGTCATCCCAACTCATGAAATGTATGAAACAAATGAATTCTTCCTCAAATAATGAATATTCAATTTTAGCAATCTTGATGAAGGCATAACAATTTTTACATTGACGTTCAACTTATGTGTATATGAAGTTGTAGCAAAATATGATAGAAGTAACAACAAACTTCATTAACCATTTTATCAAAAACTACAGACCAGATTTTGCTGAAATTTTGCAAGAAGATTTATAATATATGAATTCTTCTATGATCCAAAATTCAAATCGTTTTGATGCAGGAATCATGAAATATAAACAAAATGGCTGTAGGTGATAGTGTATGATTTCTGAAATTTGTCAAACTAATTTAACTTGAAATTTTCTGGGTTTGTGTATTTTAATGATACCTCTTTGTTTTTCAGAAATCATAAGAATTGAGTTCATAGTTTTAAAAATATATGGAAATCAATTTCTACACTGTATAAAAATGAAATTGTGTGCCTTAAATGAGAAATAAAGTAGAAAACATCCATCATGCGTAGCAATTCCTCCCCCAAACTAAAGAATTAACATGCCCTCATGCAATGCTAGAAAAAAAATTGAGGTGGTCGCTACCATCTGTTGAATTCTATGCTTGGTGTAAAATAACATGGAGTAAGGGAGGTGTTGAGAATGAATCAGAAGATCAATGGATGATAAAGAATATTAATGACAGGGTCATAAGAAAGAAATGAATGAAAGCAACACTCCCCCAAACTGAAAGATGATATGTCGCTGAAAAATGGTAAAGATGTGGAATGAATGATGATAAATAATGCTCAATGGATTTTCATGAAATTCTCCTAAATTCGTAATAAATCAGAAAATTCCAAAAAATGTAGAATGACATGTATGGACTGACATTTGTTGAAGCTGATGTAGGTAGAGTTGATGTTGAAAGTAATGAAAAAGGTGGAATCCAAGCAAGCACATCATGTCTGAACAATTGTTTTTGTTTGCAAGTTGCTCAAGCCTCTTCTGTTAGTTGCAATAGTGTGGTCATGCTGCAAATAGAGTTTCCTCCACATAGTTGTTGTTTCCTGTAAACAAATCACTATTTTGCATACAATTTTCTTGAATCCACAATGTTAGTTTTGAATAGCAACAGATAAGATGCATGCAAAAATTTCTATTAGAAAAACTTTTGGATACATGCAATACTAATATTTTGTCAAATCACCAAGTTATGGCATAGTGTAGTAATTATATCACATGCTATCCCATAATGCATACATTGCCCCCTCCAATTGGAAAAGGGATTCCATGACCATAAAGCATATGAAATGTGTTATGCTGACGACAAGGCAAGGGAATGAACAATACAATAGTAAATGAAGCAGAGTACACATATCAATAATAGGACGGCAAGAGGTATGGTTATAATAAGAGTAGAGTGTGTAAACATAGTTATGAATAAGAGATAGGACGCTTTGGATTGATGATAAGTTATGCAAAAAAGAAAAAAGGACAGAAATATGCCAAAAAGATGCTTTGCTGACAGTATTCTAGCTGAAAATGATGTGATTGATCGGAAAACAATTTCTCATGCGTAAAGGTTCAAAACCAGGAAAAATTAAGGAAATAACTTCTTTGATAAAAAGAGAAAATAAGAAAAGGGTATTATAGTAATAATTGACGATAACATATAACTTCAATACCATAAGCAGAGCCTTTGTTGCTAGCAGGCATCCATAGCCTCGGCAGGGTTGCTTTTTAACCCGTATGAGCCAAGATCCTCAATTTAGAAATAGAGAGTTCCAGTGCTATTCTACAGAAGAGATCAGTGTGCTGGCATGGTAATTAAATAACCACACTGCCATTCACTGGGATGTAGCAAAAGTGATCAGGCTAGTTCATGATGAGACCTCCTGTTCCAAGGATAAATTGGCTATCCAATGGATCATAACCCTGGTGTGGTGGCCATAATGGGAATGTCACTTTGTTACAGCGTTATGAACATGGTAGGCTGGCTCGTAATGAGACCCCCTATCCTCCATATGTGAACAAAATTTTGTTGTTATTACACATTTTTATGATAAAAAGAGGGAGGCTCAGTACTCCTTAAGAGAAGGGATGGTGGAAGAAGTTGAACATGTCAATAGAAAAAAATATACCCATAATCTCATTTATTACAGACAAAGAAGATTATAACCAGGAAGGGTGGAACCAGCATGGTATTAAAATGATCAATTAGTATCATGTACAGTAGAAAACGATGCAGTAAAGTAGTATATAAATAATTGCGTCCCTTTTGAAAATAATCTATCATCAAGGAGTTTTCTTGTTAAAAATCATAACGTGAATGACATTAACTCGCTTCAATAGAATCCATAAGTCATGTTCTCATAAAAGTAGTGTAATTCATGCCATGACAGGAATCAATAAAATGTGGTTGATATGAACTAGGAATAATCCCACAAGAGGAAGGAAGGGTTGTTCTTGAAAATAATCCCAAAGTGTTGTTTTTTTGAAGGAACAACAAAAATACTCAAAAAGTGATGTTCCTTGTAGGGAACAACAAAGGAAAATACACGCAAAAGTGTTGTTCAAAGATATCTGAGCAGAGGAGGTATGATGGATATCAGAAGGTATGAGGCCATTTCATATCATCAAACATTAGGTCTCCATCATTTGTCGAGAAGTCATTCCAAGGAACATGCCATTCATCACACATAAGGGATGATGTTTCTTCAAACTGTGTTTCTGGGCAAGAAAAGATGAATTTGAGAAAAGTGAGAGAGTTTTTTGTCCATCATTGGATTAAGAAGAAACACCTCTTTTATTTTTTACACAGGTTTCATGGTTTGGGAGAAATATCAAAAACATCAGTTGCCTTAGGAGGGTTAGTGCACCTCTAGAGTGACCTTGGTAAAATAAATTTTACTCCTATATGAAATGACCAAATGACTTTCTTGATGAGTTAACTGATACATATACACAAATAGCTTTCCAATGAGCTATCATGAGCTCAATTTTGAGTTGAGGAAGGCCTTCAAACGTTGACTGCAACATCACTATGCATTTCGGCAGCCTCATTCTACACATTTTGACCAGTCTTGGGAGATTGGACTTTTGACCAGGAAAATGAACTCCAAATTGAAAAATTCAAGATGTTCTGGAAATTAGCCTCGACAAGATTTCCAACGAGCTATTGCATGCTCAATTTGGCTAAGGGAAAGGCCTCCAAAGGTAGGTGGCAAAATGGTGCTGCGCTCTTGACCAGTTTGCCCAAAAATTGATGTTCCTTAGAAGGAATGACTGTTGTTCCTTAAGAGGAACAACAATTGTTCCTTAAGAGGAACAACAAATGTTCCTTAAATGGAATAGGAAAAACATAAACATGCAAAACTGTTGTTCCTTAAATGGAACAACTTTTGTTCCTTAAGAGGAACATCAACTATTCCTTAAGTTGTTCCTTAAGAGGAACATCAACTGTTCCTTAAGAGGAACAACAACTGTTCCTTAAGAGGAACATCAACTGTTCCTTAAGAGGAACAACGGCTGTTCCTTAAGAGTAACAACAAAAATACAACATATGCAAAACTGTTGTTCGTTAAGAGGCATAGCAGTTGTTTCTTAAGAGGAACAATAGCTGTTCCTTAAGAGGAACAAAAAAAATATAAACACGTGAAACTGATGTTCCTTAAGAGGAATGGCTGTTGTTCCTTAAGAGGAATGACTATTGTTCCTTAAGAGGAATAACAATTGTTCCATAAGAGGAACAACAAAAATACAATATACACAACACTGTTGTTCCTTAAGAGGGACAACTGTTGTTCCTTAAGAGGAACAACAACTATTCCTTAAGAGGAAAAACAAAAATATAAACACGTAATATTGTTGTTCCTTAAGAGGAACAACTGTTGTTCCTTAAGATGAACAAGAGTTGTTCCTTAAGAGGAATAAAAAAAATAAAAACATGTGAAAGTGTTGTTCCTTAAGAGGAACGATTGTTGTTCCTTAAGAGGAACAATAGCTGTTCTTTAAGAGGAACAACAACTGTTCCTTAAATGGAACACTAAAAACACAAACACTTTTTTTACAAACAGTATGTGAATAAATTAAGTTACAACAACTATGATGTTATTTCTTACGGCAAGAAAAAAAAAATCTCTTTGAAAAATGTTTTGGCAGCAGTGACATGACATGAATCTTCAAATGGAAATCAATTCTTCATTTCTCCTATTATAAATCCATTGGGTAATGAATTGGATGAAATTCCCTTGTTTCATTAAAATTTCTTTCAAGAATTGCTTGTCCATAAATTGACCTTCTTCCTTCTCCTAGGACCTGTAAAAAACGAGTGTCTACTTGCAATAAAACATTTTAAAATCATGGAGAAAGAGAGGTGATCAGGCTCCCCTAATCCAAGAATTATGCAAAATAACAACAATTAATTATGCTGTATAACAAATCCATGGAGAAAATAACAAAGTAAAATTTATTTGTCACTTGTGGGAGAGTAGTGGCCAATCATGCTAACCTGCAGTGCTTTAATCACAACTTCTTTGTTTTTCGTCCAAATTGAGTGATTCCAAAGCCAGATGAGAGCTAATTGAAAGACATATCTCCAATAGAAATATATTTTGAAAATTAAATGACATGATATGTCAATGTTATTTAGAACTACCTGCATAAGAGGGTCATTTTCGATTACCCCACTTAGAACAACAGTGGATATTTTAAGCATATATTTTTTGTTTGATGTCAGATTCAAATGATTCAAATTGAAAATGAAACTTGATTCATTCATTTATCTTCAATAGAAATAGGTTTTGAAGAAAAGAATATTTGATAGGTCAAATATTCTAAGGAACAACCAGAAAAATAGAGTTTTAAGAGTGCTGATTTAAGATAGACAGTCAATATTTTTTTCATAACTTCCTCATACGATATCAAAAATGAGTGATTCAAATGTATTTGTAAACTAGATTCATAGGGGAATATAATGTTGAAACATGTTTTCAAAATATAGTTATTTAGGCCTTCAAAAATGGATTGTCCCAACTCTGTTATTGAGTTGCTTACTAGACACCTTGTCAATATTTTGATTCTAAATTTTTCGTTTCAAATCTAAATTGAGTGATTAAAATTGGGTTGAAAAGTAGACATCAAGGGATACCTAGGATAGAAACATTTTTTGAAAATATAGTCATTTAGACCTCCAAAAACTGACTGTCACAACTCTGTTCCTTTGCTTCCTACTAGACATCCTATCAATGTTTTGGTTATAAATTTTTCGTTTCAAATCCAAATTGAGTAATTCAAATTGGTTTGGAAAGTAGAAATCAAGGGCCACTTAATATAGAATTTTTTTTAAAAAATATTTCTTCTTTTTCACTCAAAACATGACTGTCCCGGTTGTGTTTTCAGAAATTTCTTCATGCAAACAAGCCAAAAAAATGATATTCAAGCATTTTTTTCAAATCGGTGATAAAAATGAATGAGTGTTTGTAGAACTTTTATTTCCATTATAATTCATCTACATACACAAATGAATTAAAAAATTTATCATCGATGTTGATTCCCACAACGTGTTGCAACAAAAACAACTATTTTTACATAAAAACAAAATGTATTTATTTATGTCCTTATTTATTTTATTTTTTTACTCTAACCTACTTTGATTTGAAAAATGAATATGATTACGTATAAGAGTACTTCCATTGGAACAATTTTTGAAATAAGGCTTCAAGTATGCACATACCCTAATTTGAAAAATGCATGTTAATAAATATTAGAGTATGAGAAGCCAACTTCCCTTGAAAAAATGGTGTCAAAAATTGTTGAAGTATGGAGTGATGCTGTAGACAAATGATGGAGTGAAACCAATATTCAATATATCCTTTAATTTCTTGATTTCCCATAACCATCATTTCATGAAGTTCTTGAGCTTTTAAAACAGCTTGTTGATGCAGACTAAAAGAAACCTCATTTTCTTCCATAACTTCTACAATTTTTGAATTTGAAACATTTTGAATCTCAATATAAGTTTTCTCCATTTGTGCATGTGAGATAGAATGGGTGGGAAGGGTGAGTAAATTTTGTAGTTCAACACTATAAGCATGTTGTACCGGTTTATTATGGTGAGGGTGTGGAATGAGTTGAGAAGAAAATTGTGTATGTAATGGAGGATTTTGATGATGTAGTTGATTGGGCTGAGTGGATGATTTTGATAGGCAAGCAGGATATTGTAGAAGAGTTGGTGAAGAATATAGAGAATGTGTTTGTGCTACAAGATGAGGGAGAGTAGTCGTGCAATCATAAGATGAACCATGCCAAATTTGTAGACAAAATTGGTGGTGGTTATATTGAGATTGACATGGCTGCCCTAACACATTAGTATTCCATAATGGATTATGCAAGTAAGAGAATGGAGAAGAAGTGTTTTGAACTATACTTGTAGGCCATGATTTACATGGTTTTGACCTTGTTGCAGCTTCCTCATCTCTTTGAAATGATACTTCCATCCTTGATAAGGAAGAAAAACTATCTATGGGATGCTCCTTTTGGTAATGAGGGTAAAACACTTCATCAAATTCTTGATTTTTCTGAACCTGCAAAACATCGAATTTTGAACTTAGAGTGATAATAAAATCAAATTTAAAATTTTCAAATAAAACATTGATTTCAACTCTTATGTCTCTTGTTCTTGTAGCAGATTTGGAAAAGAAAGAAAAAACATCTCTAGAATTCTTACCAGCCTTGGAGATTCCTCTTGAGTACCTTATGCACAATTCACAAACATCATCATATGATAACTGAAAAGATCACCTTTTCCTATCAGATTTAAGAGTTCTAAAAATTTGTCTTTGTTTCCTTTGAGTAGGAGTGTTTTCGAGATCTCTTTTTCCAAATCCTTCTGCTTTGATTTTTAAAGGTTATATTGAAATCTCTCTACATAGTCCTCCAATCTTTCATATTCCCCTTGTATCATATCGAAAATATCTTCATTGGATTTGCAATAGTCTTGGTACTTCTTCAAGAATATGTTCCTCATGTCCTCCCATGTTTGGATGCAGTTCTCACCTAGGCTCATGAACCATCAGAGAGCTACTCCTTTTAGAGTAAGAGGAAACACTTTCAACCTTTGATCATTAGTACAATAATCATATCCTCTACAAAGTGTTTCGAACTCAAATAAGAACGTATCTGGATCTTCATTTGTCAAACCATGAAAATTTGGTAGAGAAGATGGGGGAATTATGTGCATTTGTGTCACTCCTCCTAGATCTTTGATAGGGAATTCAAAAGTAGAAATGTGAGCCATTTCTTACCATAATAGAAGATGTTCTTCATGTGTTTCTTAGAGGCTCCTTCTTCAAATGTTCCTGTCAATTGGTTAGTGAAATGGGTGGTGCTTACATCACCACTTGAGTGAAATCATGAGATTTGTTTTTCAAAATTTCTATTTCTTTTTAGTCATTCACACAGAAATTCAAACATTTATTTCTACCCTAAGTAATTTAAAAATACTAGAAAGTGGGCGGGGGAGAAGGGATTTTACATGCTTTGTACGCAGGTTCTTACCTTCTGTTTTAATACCCAATTCTCTCATAACACACACTACTCTTTAGAAATGGCTACACTCTCCCCGTCAACGACACCAAAATGTTG
>APFE030437846.1:0-12269 GCA_000404065.3 Pinus taeda | reverse complement strand
AATTGGTCGTCTTATCTCCGTTTGACGCGCATGATAGCCCGTTGGAAAGATCTCTCTGAGGACTACGACGAAAAAGACGATTTTTAGTCACGAAAAATTGTTGATGGTAGATTTCCCAAAAAACGTCGTTTAGGGCCTCAAAACAGCTCCGGAAGTTTAGGACCCGAAAAACTGCTAAAAATAGTAAATTTTGCTATAATTAAGGAAACTGAAAAAAACTGCATGAAGCAATAGAGGGGATCCAAGTCGAATTAGCGGGTGGCCACCAATATCCACCTGGATCACACTAGGAGCTCAAGCCAACTTCTATGAGTATCCAAAAGAAGCTTTTAACTGTGATGAAAGAAAGCTAACTCTACAAAGGCTATTCTACTTGAAAAATGAGAAGGAAGACTGAAATGTAACACAAACCCTAACAAACCCTAATTTTTCCAACTAACCCTACTTTTGCAGGAAAAGAGATGAAAATTGATGAAATGAGTGCCATTGACTACTGAAAAGGTAAATTACATCTATTCAAGCTACTTCTGAAAGGAAATGAGAAGAAAACACCTGTTTGTTCTTTTGAGTGTTTTTATGTGAAATTATTATGCTTGTAATTTATTTGATTGTGATTGTGCAGAGGTTTGATGGCGAAGGAAGATGGATTTGGTTTTTTTAGAGGTGGAGGAAGGTGTGGAGAGGTCCTAAGAAGCCCCTAGTACCCTTCTAAAGACTTCCCTTGCAATCAGACTTCGAAAAACCACTCATAGGAAATTCTACAGGAGGTTGCAGGGGATCTATAGGAGGATCTACAAGAGGAGGTCGAGAGCTATTTTTGGAGGTTTTGAAGGTGGAAAAATGATGGGAAAGGGTAATTGAAGGCTAGATGAAAGTGTTGAGGTGTCTGAAGCTTGTCAAGGAAGATCAAGAGGGAACATGATGGTTAGATTTGTTCAAATGGCAAGAGGGAAGCTTATGGAGAAAAATGCAGAAATTAGGGAAAATTGGCGAAATGTTGTGAATGAATTGTGAAATCTATGGGAAGTGAGCTGGTGCTAGCTGCTTTATGGATGTATGGTGAGCTGAGGTGCCCTGCAAGAGATCTGCACATCTGCTTATGGACTAACTATACCATGAAAACATAAATTTCTCTAGCTTGACCTAATTTCTGACCTACAAACAAAAAATGTTAAACAATAACCTTTGAACAGAAAAGCATGCAAAGATATCTATTGTAAAAGAATAGGAAATAATCTAGGCAATTGAATTTGAAGCAACAAATTAACTTTTGAATCAAGTCATCACACTAGAAATTACATGGAAGAGCAAAACTGTGTTTTTGGTGGCAGCAATGGTGCCAAGACCTCAAATCATGATCCCAGGAAGGGAGAAAAGAGAGCTCGGCTGACCCTTGGATGCAGTAATGTGGCTACTTATGCTCCGAGTTTCTGATGGAGAATTTAAGGTAAGAGTTCATAAATGAAGGGGACACCCCCCTACAAATCCTCTTCCCTATTTTCCTCGAATATTGGCTGCCAAATGCTCATAAATCCTTTGACTTTGTCCAAAATTGACCAAAAAATCTGCATAAAGCACACATTAGACTTCATGGCATAATGACTAACCCAATTCGCTCTATTAGCATAAATATAATTAAAAACATGCAATAAAATAATGAGAATGGTGGATTAGGTCGAATTAAGAGACAGACTGAGCCCATATAATTACCCATTTATGGGGCTCATCATCACCCCCTACTGAAAGTGTTTCTTATCCTCTGAGCAACTAATCTATCTTCTCATCCTTGATGGCCTTGACGGCATCCAACTTTTCCCACTGCTATTTTTCTTTTTCTTCCTTTATGCCTTCTAGTAGTCCTAGTAGCAATGGAGGACTCAGCTGCAGACCAATCCAATGGACCTTTAGACTTTGCATAGAGTGCTTATACAAGGGCACTCTCCTTAGTTCTTCTCTCATTCTATTTGGGGAGTAGTACTCCTTGATCTGTAGGCTGTGGGGTAGTGTGTTCCACCTTCTCATGCAGGCATGGATGCAATCTTCCCCAAACAATATTTCCATGTCTTCAAAATGTGCAATAGCCTGAGCTAGCTCATTGATGTACTTAGGGGCACTTTGAGGATCAACTGCAATTTGTTGGTGAGTGCTAATGAGAGCCATAGGGTTTGATGGATTTGCTCTAATCACCAGAGGTTCATTATGCTCTTTTGCCATCATTTTCTAGATTTTTGTTACTCTGTTGTCCTCATGACTCCTCCAAGATGTCATGGCCATCAACTATAAGTCACCCAAATTTGCATTAGGGTCCCATAGGTTCATATCAGGAAGGGCCATGTTATGTAGATAAAACTTTGCCAACCTCGCCTTGTCCTCTGCTGAAATTTGTTCACACAAGTCTGTGAACTGCTTATAATTCTAGAATGGTATTGTGCCCCTTTGGGCAGGGACTTGATCTAAAATTGGAGCCGCTGATCCTTGAGGTACACTGCATATGATTTAGCTAGCTTCCTGCGCTGTAGTGTGTCCATAACCCAACTGACCATGCAGGCTATTTGGGATTCTCTTTCCTGTAGCTGTCTTCTTAAGATTAATATCTCATTTTCTACCTGTGGTTCCCTCTATTTCTTCATCTGTGGTCTTTCTTGTCTCTGCTGGCTTTGTTTCTTCTATCCCTGTTTTGGTTTGTTCCTCTTCCTGCTTAGTTTTTGCCTTCTCTGTGGTATCCTTTTTCTTTACTGTCTTAGACTTTTTCCTTTCTGTCGCAGGCCTCTTCTTTTTCTCTGTTGTGGTCTTATTCTTCTCTGTTCTTGGTTCCTTCTTCTTTTATGTTTTAGCCTTATCTTCCTTGATGTCATGTTTCTCCTTCCTAAAATTGCGTTACTCCTTTGTATATGTGAGTATGAAGGTGGTGAAGGAGACAATATCTTAGAATAGAGAGCAGATGAAACTGTGTTTTTTGTTTTTTTGTTTTTTTAAAGAAACATGCAAAATTTTGAATGCAATTTTCTCTTTTATAGGCTTAATTTATCTAAATTTACATCACTTCTATTTGTAGACGTGAATACCATAGTGGAGAAGGGGATAATACTTCAGCACAGAGAGCAGATAAAAAGACTGTGTTTTTTTTTTTATAAAGAAACAGGCATAATTTCGATTTCAATTCTCCTTCCTTTTCAACTCAATACTTGCTGGAAATCGCTTCACCCTTTGTATATATGGAAATGAAAAGTGGGTTTTCACCGAGCCTACCTTTTTCAGCCCGAATTTGAAAGAAAATCCCAGTTTTTCTTCTGCGATGCTGCTCACTGGCCCTCCTGTAAAAAGGCTCCTTTAGAACTCTGTTTCTGCTCCTGTAGAATCTGATAATGCTCCTGTAGAGCCCGATAAGTGAGCAGGTCCTGAAAATGACAGAATTCGACTGTTTCGAGGCTCTGGAGGTGGTAGGTAGGTTGCTACAGTCGAGAGCACGTCAACACAAATGAGAACAAAGGTGGTGAATGCGATCGACTGCAGCGTACTTAAGTTTACGGGAGAGTTCTACGGTGATGAGGTGAGGTGGCAGGAAGGGTATGTTACCCTCATCCAGACCATTGGTCCCTACTTCGTAGCCATTATGAAACTTTTATGCCGCCTTCCACAATCATTTCCATCATTCCCGTTGGATTCTGCCACTACTTGTTTTGAGATTTTTTTTGAGTCGACTGAACACACGTGCTAAGTGCACCCAATGAGCACTATTTGAACTGGACGAGGGTGGCCAATTAGCTGGCCACTGATCTAGTTTAATCGCAACCATCTCATTTGTCCATGCAGTTTTTAGATCATACATATGCAACAGAGGAACGAGTTAGTCACTTACTTGAGATCCAAATGCATTTGCTGTGAGGTGCTATGGCTCCTTTGACTACTGCATTCTTGTATTTCCATTGCTACATGCTCTTTGATTTATGATGTGTGGTTATTTTTCTTGTGCATGTATCCTCTGGATGGATCTAAGCTACAAGAGTCTACTTTAACCTTCAGATTTGCACCCCCATGTTGCTGATGCTAGATTTTAATGGGACATTGACTTGTTTTGTCCATATCTCCCAAACGGTAGACTGGATTGACCTAAAATTTTCTTATCCTGTTTCCATCATCATAATGCACCTCCCATAGAAAAATTATGGTCAATGGATGCACTGATTTTAAGAAAAATTGAAAATGGCTGAAGGTGATGGAGGCCGATTTCTTGGAAACCGTGCACTGGAATTGGTTGAAATTGCTTGGGCATGTTACTATCACCCATATTCATCTCCCCATGAAACAATTTTTTAAATGGATGCACAAATATGGAGAAAATGCAAAAATTTCTGAAGGTGATGGAGGTCGATTTCTTGGAAACCGTGCACTAGAATTGGCTAAAATTGCTTGGGCATGTTTCCATCATCCCTATGCAACTCCCCATGAAACAATTTTTTAAATGGATGCACATTTTTCAATTTATGGAAAAAAAACAAATTTCTGCTCTATGCATTTTTGTATCAGAGCATTTTGCAGTTTTTTGGACAGTAAGAAAAAATGAGCTTGGGCTGTAATGAAGACTTGGAAATGATGGAAGAGAGGTTTGAAGACTGCAGGGTGATTTATAAACACTTTATGAAGCTTCCCTGTTCCCCAAAATACTTTTAAAATCCATTTCTAGTTCTCTGTAATTTCTACAGGAGCCTCTTGTAGAAAACACAGTTTTCAAAAAAGAAGCACAGTGAGGTGGAAATAGTGTCAAGGCTAATGGAGAAAGGTGAGGGAAGGTAGGATAGGTGTTGTTATTGGTTTCAGAGCTTTCTTGGAACCTATTGCTGCTTCTTGAATTTCTCTTGCAAACCTGCAATACAACTAGAAATTCATTTTTCTTTTCCTTTTTTTCTTTTTTTTTAAACAACTAGGGTGCCTCAAAGAGGTTTTCACCCTAATTGCCTACCCTGGGCACCTCCAAGGGATTTTTTCACCCAGAGATCTTATTCTCTTCTTTCCAACCCATTGACCGCCTCATGGAGGTTTTCAATCAATGAGCCAATCTAAAGTGCCTCCGAGGAGGTGTTCACTTTAGGTTTTTATTTTTTCTTCTTATTTTTCAATTGTTATTATTATTATTATTTTTTTTTTACTCTACCCTACTTGAAAAACAAAATCATTTTCAAGTATAAGAATACTTCCAATGGAGCCATGTGCACATCGAGATAATATACAAAATGATGTGGAGGCTTGAAATGTATGCTTTGACATGTATCTAGATTTTAGAGACCAAATGATTTGACTTTGAACGGATGAAGCATAGTTGAGGAAGAGAGTACTACTGCAACTTAATGAATGTCTAGAACCATATTTGAATATAGTTGTGATGTCCTTGGTCCTTTTTCTAATCTGGATCATTCTTCATGTCTTCTTCTATCATGACCTTCACATGTTCCTCTTTTTGCTGATTTTTCTCTTGAATACATGGAGGATTTGATGGTAACCATGAGGGAGCTCTCTCGATCTCTGATTTTAATGTCCTCTCTTCATCAAATGCAGCCAATGGTTCTTTTATCTTCTCTTTTGCATCTTCTTCTGCTGGATGTGGTCCTTCAATGATATCAATATAATCTTTTTTTTTTTGCAATACTCTTCCTGGGCTGTGGTGAATATCATTGAGCTCAAGAGGAGTTGTTTGGAAGTGTTGTACTTCAACATTGCAATTGGGTTGAGCTACTCCAATGTGCGGGTTTGGAAATGGTGGTTCCCCACTATATATTTGCTAGGCCTATCTGTTGTTCAGGTTCAGGTTCGGTTGGGCAAGCATTTGGGGTTGCCTTGGTGGAGTAGGATGCAATGGTTATGGTTGAACAGGTGGTGGAGGAAAAAGAGTGGGAGGAGAGTTTTACTGGGGCCCCCACCCTTGATGAGATTCATTCCATTGAGGTTGCGACTGAGCATAGAGTTGAAATGAATGGGTGGCTGGTTGGGCATGAAATGGAGATGTGAATGACCAAGGAGGAGGCATGGACTAGGAAGGATGATTAGGGGGCCCCAAGAAGGTATGGATGTGACTTGGTTTGGGTTGTAGTATGCCTGAGATGTCCCTTGCATCCCCTACTGATAAGGTCCAAGTCCATGCGACCTCCTTTGGTTTATGTAATAGATGTATTTAGTGGCTCCTTCGGCCCCTTGGTATACAGCTTTAAGTCTGGGCAAGGACGGGCACTTGTCTGTAGAATGATTTTCTTCACAGATTGAACAAACCTCTATAGAGTTTAATGGGCATTCATTCCTAGGATGCCTCCTGGTGCATCTAGGGCAAAAAATGGCCAAAGACCTCTCTTCTTCCTCTTGTTCCCTTTTGATATGCATGGAAAGGATTTGCAGCATCTCACTCTTGAGGTCTTCCAGCATGCTCCCAATTTCACCTTTAATGGATGAATTGGAAGAAAAGGTATTGCTCCCAACATTCCTGTTTTCAGCCATTGGCTCCAGAGGAATGTTTTCTTCTTCTTCTTCCCATATAAGTTCTTCAAATATGTCTGGCTATTACCCAAGGGTTTTTCTTGATTGTAGCCACCGAAGAAGAGAGAAGGTTGGCTGTGTGAAGCAGTGGGGGTGTTGGGAAAACATTTTCCTGAATTATTTTTATCCCTATAATGCATGAAAGGAAATCTTTTTGGTTGGTTTTTGTTTTGTTGTTGTAGTAGTAGTAGTTGTTGTTGTTGTTGTTTATTTTTTATTTTTTATTGTACTTGCAAAACTGAAATTGATTGAACAAACAAATTGCAACTAACTGAAATGAATTTAAAGAGTTTAGACTTCTGTGATCCATACTTTGATAGTGAGAATAATTTCGGAAAAATCACATAGAGAGTCATTTGTCGACACGTTTTGAACCAACTAGTGTGGTTCATCATTAGGATAATTTGAGGAACAAATCTGAGTGATCAGTGAAATAGGGAATGTAGGTCCTTCAACGGCTATATTTGAGCGAGCAATGACTAAAAAGACTCCTAACGACTAGATTAGATCTGGTCTCAAGGTTTATTAACTAAATTATTCAAATAATATTATAAATTTTAATCTTATGGTAAATCATATTCAAAGAGACCATAGTTTAATTTTATATTATTATTCCAATTATTAACTTCTCAAATAAATATTATTAATTTAATAATAGACTAGGGCAATTTTTTTTTTTAATATTATCAATAGCCATATTATTATATTAACTTCAAATTTATATTAAATTAATATTATTATATTAACTTCAAATTGATATTATCAATACTATTAGCTAGGGTAAATTTAAATTAATAACGTGAGTAATTTAGATTAAGGTAAATTTACTAATTAATAACGTGAGTAATTTAATTAAAGGAATAATATTACTATTGTTACTATTTTAATTGTCTTTTGATGATACTCGTTATATTTAAAGAGACTAAACTGATATCATTATTACCTTAATTCTCTGGTAAAAATTCATTATTACTAAATAATAGTAATATTATACTTAAAACTAGTAATACTGGTCTAGGATAAATAATTAATTATTATTAAATAATAAAGTGACTAATGTTATTAAAAGAATGATATTATTATTACTAAACTATTGTTACCATATGAAAACAACGGATAGCTAAACAAATAGAGAGGGGTAAGGCAAGGAAAAAACGAAGAAGAGGCTAAGACAAATGGGTTGGGATCCAACAACTACTAATCTTCTAGCCGTCATCCCTATTTAGATTAATAGGTCTCTTCTCGATCTCAAGGGCTTCCCTAAATTTACGATGGTGAAACTACGTAACTCTTGCGATAACTTGAGCCTCTTCGATACAGACATGATGTTTAGTTTTCTCAACATGCTATGCAAGGGCTGAGGACTTCACCCTTCCATGCTTCAATTCTACTGAGTGCTCTTTAATCCTCTGATTAAGATAACAACCTGTTTCACCAATGTATGGGGCCCCATAGGAACAAGGAATGACATAGACACCTTTCATGTCCTTAGGGTCAACATGATCCTTAACAGATCGAAGGGAGCTATGGATGGTGTTAAGAGGTCTAAAGGTCGAGGGAATATTGTGCTTCTTAAGAATCCTGGCAATCCTATCAGTGGTTCCTTGGATATAGGGGAGGTGTACCCCTAGGATCCAGTCTTTAAGATCTTTATGGACAGAAGGCTTCTTTCGAGCCTTGAGGAAGGCTTTCTGACCTAAGTGTCTACTGTAACCATTTTTAACGAAGACATCCAACAGATGAGCCTTCTCCTTTTCTAGGTTTTTCTCATCAGAGATTATTAATGCATAAGTAGAAAGCGTGTTGAGAACACCTAACTTCTGAGTAGGGAAATGATGAGAGATGGCGTGGAGATATTGATCAGTATGAGTCTTTTTTCAAAAAACCCGGTGGGAGAAGGAACCATCATTATTCTTAGAGATGAGAACATCAAGGAATGGAAGACAACCGTTGAATTCCTTTACTTAATGGCGGAGGATTGTTCATTGAAATGAAATTATAGAACTAAAAGGAAAGCAAATGAGATTCAGAAAGGAAAGCAAGGAAATGAATAATCTACTTTTGCTGAAATGGAAATTCTAGAATTGAAAGGAAAGCAGGGAAATGACTAATCTACTTTTTTTGAAATGGAAATTGCAGAATTGAAGGAACTAATATACTTTTGCCAAAATGGAAATTACAGAATTGAAATGAAAGCAAGAAAATGCAGAAATTGAAAGAAACAACTACTCTACTTTTGCTGAAATAAACTACTTAGTAGAATGTTGCAGTAGAGAATAGAAGAAAGTAATAATCACAAAATACTCTGATGCTTCCCCGACAATGGCGCCAAAAAAGTGGTGAGCACCAGTATTGTAGCAATAATGCTGCAACTCCTGGGGCTTCCTACTTTACTTTTATCAACCCATAGTTCGTAACAAACATGGAAGCGACAGTGCTGTTGCACAAGTAATAGCTCTTACTGCGGGCTGCACTTGGTCACTTGGCGCAAGATCACTAGGAGCTCAAGCCAACTTATATGAGTATCTAGAAGAAGCTTTTAACTGTGATGAAAGAAAGCTAACTCTACACAGGCTATTCTACTTGCAGAAAGAGAAGGAAGACTAAAATGTAACGCAAACCCTAACAAACCCTAATTTTTCCAACTAACCCTACTTTTGCAGGAAAAGAGATGAAAACTAATGAAATGAGTGCCATTGACTACTGAAAATGTAAATTACATCTATTCAAGCTACTTTTGAAAGGAAACGAGAAGGAAACATCTTTTTGTGCTTTTGAATGTTTGTATGTGAAATTATTATGCTTGTAATTTATCTAATTATGATTGTCAGAGGTTTGAGGGCAAAGGAAGATGGATTTGGTTTTTGCAGAGGTGGAGGAAGGTATGGAGAGGTCCTAAGAAGCCCCTAGTACCCTTTTGAAGACTTTCCTTGCAATCAGACTTCAAAAAATCATTCACAGGAAATTCTACAGGAGGCTGCAGGGCATCTACAAGAGGATGTACAGGAGGAGGCCGAGAGCTATTTTTGGAGGTTTTGAAGGTGGAAAAATGATGGGAAAGGGTAACTGAATGCTAGATGAAGGTGTTTAGGTGTCTAGATCTTGTCAAGGAAGATAAAGAGGGAACATGATGGTTGGATTTGTTCAAATGGCAAGCGGGAAGCTTATGGAGAAAAATACAGAAATTAGGGCAGATTGGTGAAATGTTGCGAATGACTTGGGAAATATATGGGAAGTGAGCTGGTGCTAGCTGCTTTATGGATGTATGGTGAGTTGAGGTGCCTTGTAATAGATCTGCACATCTACTTATGAAAATTCATCAAAGAAAGGACTAACTATACCATGAAAACAAAAATTTCTCTAGCTTGACCTAATTTTTGACCTACAAATAAAAAATGCTAAATAGTAACCTTTGAACAGAAAAGCATGCAAAGAAATCTATTGTAAAAGAACAAGAAATTATCTAGGCAACTGAATCTGACGCAACATATTAACTTTTGAATCAAGTCATCACACTAGAAATTGCATGGAAGAGAAAAACTGTGTTTTTGGTGGCAACAATGGTGCCAAGACCTCAAATCATGATCCCAGGAAGGGAGAAAAGAGATCAGGGCCTATTGTTTGCCCTTTTGAATCTTAGCTTGTCACTACATTAACCTACTTGAGCAACTGAAACAAAAACAACTATGCAAACTGTTAGCGCTTGAAATTTCACCTCAGGCTGAAAAAGGCAAACCTCAAGGCAACATCAAACCATTTAGCCTCGTAGCTAGCCCTATGGGGCAGGAGAAGGCTCTTTCCGGTCAATCTCGGTAAAATCTTCAATGGATGAGATGACCAATAGGGTAACATTGATTTTAGGCTAGTAAACTGATCAAAAGGGTTGATTTGGGGTTTTAGGGTTTTTGGTGGCAAATTGAGGGGATGGCAATTTTGGGTGCAGGAATTGGACATAGTTTCTGCAGGGGGTTCTTTGGGGCGAGGTAGGAGATAGTATTGATGCCTTTGATTGAGGTGGATGATTAGGAATGACAGGTGATGAGTTAAGGAGAGCAAACAATAACTTTGAATTCTCCTTAAACAGTAGAAAACATTGAAATTAAACAAACTTAAAAGCAGAGCATGACAGTCATGAATTCTTACTTTAACACTTCGTTTGCTTAATGTGCAGAAGGAAAAGAAAGGAAATGATTCACATAACACACTTACAGGTACATAGAGAAACACACCATCAATACAAGTAACCACAAGAATCCCAAAAAGGACTGCAAAACCCTGGTCTTCCTTAGCCAAAAATTGCAAAGATACAGTGAAATAATACAATGATAGCTTCTCCCTCAAGAGTAGAACCATGAAAATGAGCAAGAAAGTACATAATATAGATGATCTAACCTCTTTCCCTGCCTCCATGGGTCGAGCTCACTATTCTAGGAGTTGTTTCAACCACTTCTAAACTAAGCACTACAAACTAGGCAGTCAAAACAACTTGCCTCTATAAGCTAGGAACCAATTCATTCATTAAATTTTTGCCTATCTTATGAATGAATCTTCTAGAAGAGATAAATGAGTGTCAAAATATCATAAAATTACATCATTTACATCAAGGAGGATCAAAATCCACTCCAAAAAGTCAAACCTAGTCAAAATTGCGTTTTGCTGAGCTGTAAGTGCATTTCTGTGAAAATTGCCCAACGGGTCGCGCCCTGATTCTGAACGGGTCGTGCGCCTTTGGAGCAGTTTTTGAAGCACTTCCAGGTGTCCAAATGAGGCAAAAGTGGGCTTGTTGGAAAGGTCTGGATGTCTACCTTCCAACCCAAGTGGAATTTCTGAATTTGGCGTCTATTTTCCCCTCCAAAATGGCAATATCCCAAGATTGCTTCCTGTGTGTCAAAAAGGTGGCAGAAAGTCATTTTTTGCTTGTTTTTTGACCTTCTGGAGGCTCAAAACTTGGTGAAATTTCTTGGTACTTGCTGATCAAGTGTATTTTGTCCTGAAAAATCCAAAACTGCAAACTTTTCCTAAAATGGACCTTCCCATCGAAAGGGTCACGCACGGTGCGCGACTCGTTGGTGGAGAAAACCTGTTTTTTGACCAAAAAATTCACAAATGACCAAAAATGCTCAAAATTTTTTGGAATTTGAGCTGGGAGTCCCAATCAAGTACCATACTCAGTCAAAGAGGCTTTGGCCAAAATTTGGAATGGATCAGGCCTTTTCCGTCGTTTTAGTGCCTTGGCCAACCTCCTTGGATCTGGCGATCGTAATTTTGACATTTCTCTAAAACCATGACACCTGTGAAAAAAGTGAAGGAGGTTTTTCTTCTTTGGCATGTTTTGGACAAAAACCTCTCTCAGTTTTCCCAAATTCATCTTTTATTGCTCTGAAAAACCATTTGAGTGAAACTTATCCCGATGTGTGAAACAAGGAATTTTGTCGAAATGAAGCGAAATGAAGGGGATAAGGGGCTTCTAAATTCTTGGGGAAATTTTTGGAAGTAGGGAGGGATGTTAGGAAGCAGGGGAAAGTGGAATCCCAAAGATCGAGTGAGGGGAAGGGGTCCAAAAGAGCAAAACACAGGCCCAACCTAGAAAATTGCCAGGTTGTAGCTAGAAACTAGGGTTTGTGCGGAAATGATGAATTTGGGGAATCTCAGTGATAGGAAGCATTTGGTAAGGTACTTTAAGGATAGGGGAAGGTGTATGAACATCAGGAAACAAGGTTTGCCGATGATTTGACCGTCCAAGAGAA
>APFE030437843.1:0-27880 GCA_000404065.3 Pinus taeda | reverse complement strand
TTAAAAAATAATTGATTTTTTTTAATTAATATAAAATTATGTAATTTAATATAGATGTAAAAAAATTTTGTTTAGGAACAAAAGTAAAAGCGAAATATTTTTCCTATATTTCTTTGATACTAAATGAACTGAACATGCTAAAAATGATATTATTGATGTTTTATAATGTTTTTAATTAAAATTAATCATATTGACTAATGTTTTTCAATCAAGCTTATAAAGTAAGATTAAATATGTGTAATTTTTCATCGTTTAAATAAATGTTTTTAACATCACTTGGATACATAAATGAAAGTTTACAATTCCAAAACAAAAATAGTGGATATATATATATATACATATATATATTACTTAACATGACTATTGAAATATTTTATTTACCATATTTTCTACATTAAGTATTTCTTTGTTTAGAAAAGGTTTTAGCATGAGCTAAGAGGAATCACATTTCTTGAATCAAAACATTTTTGGAGTAAAAAATCAAAAATCTATTTTTATTTTTAGATGCTATAAAAAGTTCCAAAAAATTCATATAATAAAAATGATTAAACTATAAAATATTGGCAGCAACTTTAAACTTTTTAACCATAAATAATTATTTATTCTAATATATTTATGTGATATATACATAATATTTTAAAACAATTTATAAAATATTTTATATAACATGTGCATTGAGTCATTTTATTATGGAGCATCAAAACATTCTTTTGATATTAATATATTTTTAAGTATACTTCAATATTAATTCATATTATATTTTACTATATACAACACTAAAAGATTTCTAATGTGAATTATGAATAGAATATTTTAATATGAATTAATATCTATGTTGCATGAGGTTTTGGGAACTTGGGTACAGGTGTCAGGATGGGTAGAGGTTTCCTCAAAATTTACAAGAAATGTCTAATTGGGAGCGGTAATATTATATAATAAAAAAGTAAAAATATTTTCTTGATTGATGATGATAATGATGATGGTTAACATCAACTGAGACCCAACTTTGGTTTATCGGACCTAAAGAAACTACTTATTTAGTTTGATTTAAGATTTTATTCCTGTGCTCAAAAAGCTTGGAGAGAAAACTACTTATTTAGTTTGATTTAAGATTTTATTCCTGTGCTCAAAAAGCTTGGAGAGAAGCCTCGTGAGCTCACTATAATTTTGACAATGTAAAAGGCTAGGAAAGTGAGTATTGCAACAAGGATTATGAAACTGAGATCTAATGTGGTTGTAGACGGGGGACTCTAAGAGGAGTTGATTTTCATCCTTGATGTTCATATTCTCACAATGATGGCAGATCCTTTCCATCCATGGTGTTTTAGGAATTGTCCAACCATGAGGAAGTGATTTTCATCCTTGATGTTCACATTCTCACAATGATGGCAGATCCTTTCCATCCATGGTGTTTTAGGAACTACCCAACCATGAGGAAATGATTTTCATCCTTGATGTTCACATTCTCACAATGATCGTAGATCCTTTCCATCCATGGTGTTTTAGGAACTACCCAACCACCTATTTCACTATCGAGCTCATGACACCTATTTCACTATCGAGCTCATGAGAGTTCATTCTAATATTGGCTATATTAGTTTTCTTCTTTTAGCTAGCTAAAATAGAGAGATACTTTTGATCTTCTAAGATGGAGTTGATGACCTCATTATAATATTTTAATTTTCTTTACCTAATAAATCTTTCTCGCACCACATTTTTTCTCTGAACTTAGAAGTAACAATATTTTTATAATAATTATATAATTTTTATAATATTTAAAATTAATATTGAATCAAAATATTCAAATATTAAAATCAATTTAAATATCTAAATGATAAATATATAATCTCTCTTATATATAAATATATTCTCTAAGTGTTTCTCTCCCTCAATGTGTCCCTTATATATATATATATAGACAAGTTCATTATGAGTTCTCTGACACATGATCAGTCTTTGAAACACACACACTAACAGTTTTACATATGTTTTCTAATTATTCTTAAGAGAAAAAATAAAGCAACTCTAATGTTTAAGCATTGATTACAACATACAATATGCACACACAATCTTATTAGATATATATACATAAATAGCTAAGGAAATACACATCACCATGATATCCCACATATCACGCTTACATCGAGGTGCCTCATGAACAGGCTTCCTTAACCCATCAAGATATTGCTCCACTTTCTCAATTAAGGGTATCAATGTTAAGGATGTCTTTGGCCTTTCTTCCTTCAAAGGTTTCAACATAGGCTCATGTTTTGTGGGTAGTTCACCTAATTTCCCTACAAGCTTTGTATTCCCCAACATGAGGGAACCTTGGTAGTTCACCTAAATTCCCTACAAGCTTTGTATTCCCCAACATGAGGGAACCTTGAAACTAAAAAGAAATAGTCTTCAAATCTCCCGAAATTTTCCTAAGTTCCCGTTACAACTCTCGGTGAAAAGGGAACGTTCCCATATAAAGCTCATGGAACTTTCATGAGCTCCCATAGCAACTCCCTGTTAAAAGGGAAAGTTAGTAGTGCTAGAACCATTGGAACTGGTTTCCCACCTCTAGGGACTCTCGGTGAAAAGGGAACGTTCCCATACAAAGCTCATGGAACTTTCATGAGCTCCCATAGCAACTCCACGTTAAAAGGGAAAGTTAGTAGCCCTAGAACCATTGGAAGTAGTTTCCGACCTCTAGGGGGCGGTTCTTGTTGAAGATAGATTAAAATTGAAGTATAGTTAAAAACATATTAATAGCAAAACAACCAATTTAATGTGGGTTGCTCATATATAGATATCTTTCACACTAGGCTGTAAAATGAGCCACTCAACTCAATTTATTATGAGTTTCTCGCCTCCATTATTATTATTTTAAATGTCACATGAAACTCATCATTTTTAGTTATTCTTATTCTTACGAGGGAAAAATTGCTTTATTTTTTAATTTTTTTTACTTTATTTCTTTTTAAAGTTGATATGAAATTATGTGACTTCACATAGATATAGAAATATTTTATTTCGAGATAAGAGTGATTGAAATATTATTGATATTATTGATGTTTTATAATATTTCTAATTAAAATATCCATATTAAATTATGCTCTTTAGTTTAGCAAACACAAATTGAATTACAAATGTTTATTATATATACCAATATAATGTACATATTAATACAAAACCTAGATACTACATTTGAGTAACATTAAATATTAATCTCATAAATGAAACTAAATATTATTTCCAAAATCAAATAATCTTTACATGCATAAATATTTTTGGTTCTTTTTGAAAAAAATAATTTCCATTAAAAAAAGATGAAAATTATTAACCCAAGATGCTCATTATATAGCGAATATGAAAAGTTGAATTTTTTTCTCATGTAAACCAAAATAAAAATTTTAAAAGATGCAAGGATAAAAAAATTGATTAAATAACTATACAAAACATTTAATTAATGTCTACTCATAAAAAAATTGAATTTAAAGAAATTAAATTCCTCTCCACCTTTTTTCGATAAATACTTAAAAAAAATCTATACTAATATATTACAAATACAAAAACATAAACATAGACTATTTTATAAACATTCTAAACTAGAATTAACCAAAAATGTAATCAACCATAACATGGCATTTGCATTTTGTCTACCTCATAGTCGCTCTCTCTCTCTCAGATCATCCAGATAAGCAACTGGTTCCAACGTAACTTATATAAACGATTCCCTGTAGTAGGAGCCAAATTGAAAAAACATTCACGTAGTTTAAAGTCTTTTATTGGTAGGCAAAAACCATAAGAAAATTGAGTTGGAGTGTAGTTTTAGTTTGGAATTTCAATTGGTTAAGTTTTCTTTATAAATGTTTTGTTTATTAGTTTAGATTTATTTTAATTTTTTATTTACCTAAAGGATTTAAAATTTTTTGACTTTAAAAATAGTTTTACATCTGAAGAGATTTGATCTTTTTAGGTGCATGATTGACCTTGACTTAAAAGAGATGTATCTTGGTTTTAAAAATAATATAATTTATAGGTTTGATTCTATGTCTCAAATATATTGAAGTGTTAAATAGTATTGTTTTGTTTGTTAAATATTATTTTTAGAAATTAATATAAATTATAATCTATTAATAATAATTTATGTTGAAAATTTTGAAAAATATTAAATAAATATTCATTTATTATTTCTTTACATTGTTAATTTTTAGTTGTTGAAATTTAAGGTCGTTAATTAATATAAATTTGTTATATCTTAAATTTAATTTGGTACTCTATCTAACAAACAAAATGATTTAATTTGGTATAATCTATCTAATAGACTAAATGATTTTTGGCTTGAACCTCAAAATACAATTTCTAGAAAGATTGTAATTTCTTGTTGTTTAAAATATAATTTTGAATACATAAAAAACCTCATCAAAAAACCAAGGCACATGATTTAATTATTCATAATTTTTAAATTTTAGTTATAAATGGATATTTTCATATATATTGTTTACTCTAATTATTGTTAAAGTATTTAATGGTTTTCATGTACGAGATATTTATATTTACTAAATCATTATAAGATATAGTTATATTTTATATTACTTATTTTAGTGGAGCACACACATAATTTGCATAACAAATTTATTTCTATGTAAAAATTTATAGTCAAATTCAACTACCCTACATAAATATTAGTTATTTTACTTATTTTTTATTAATCACAACTAAAATATTATTAAATTATGATTTTTAATTTCTATTAAACTAAATATTATATATAAATATCACTTAAGTCTATAATTTACTAAACCATTCATTTTTAGTGGATGGATTTGAATGTATACTTTATATTCATTTAATATATTACTCTTCTGCCATAATTTTGTTAGGGCTCATAGTTTTGTAATTTATACTTATACCATTTAATATATACATATAAAATAAAGATGACGTAGATAAATCATTTTCACCTAAAATTATTTGACTTTTGTTTAGATTTTATCTATTATATTTAGATATGCTTTAATTTTACTTTTGTTTACATTTTACCTATTATATTTATATATGTTTTAATCTAACTTTTGTTTATATTTTACCTATTATATTTATATATGTTTTAACTTGACTATTAATTGAAGCATATGAAGCTTTGTAACACCCCATAGTAAAATGTTTTTACTCCTTATGACTTAGTAAATTGTGATAGTTGCTAAAGTGGTAGTAAATAGGAACTTTGTTTTAATATTAATGTATGAGAATAATATAATGACTTAAAGGGTTATGGTTGTGAAACACAAAACAATAGATAAATAAATAAGAAATTAAGAAATGTGTTACTATTTTCTTTATTACTTTTGAGATTGTTAGAATGAGTTATTGTTCTTGGTTTCTTCTCGTTCCTAGAGATAAAAGGGACTATGAGGGGAAAAATTTGGGGATGGCTACACGAGAAGCTTGAGGATATGGAAACTAAATGGAAAACGCCAAAATTTGTCACTATAGTGACAAAAGGAGAACTATGCTTCTAGGTTTGTTCTTGTCACTGTAGTGACAAAAGTAGAACTATGCTTTTAGAGGTGTTCTTGTCACCATAGAGACAAAAAACAAACTATGATCCTAGATGTGTTCTTGAGATGAATTTGAAAGTGAGTCGAACCCTCAAATGATTCGAGGGTACATTACTTGACTTGACCAGGGGTCCTGAGGTTCACATACCAGTTATCACAAGTTGGAATATCTTCCTTAACTATCTGGAAGGAAGGGTTCGAAAGGAAGGGAGGTTGGGTGGAGAGACCTTTGATATCTGTTGAAAGTATAAATATCTTTGTATAATAAAAATAAAGTTTGATTTTTTTAAATTTATATAATTCTATAGAAAAGAAAAAACGAGAGAACTTTTTGTTTTTTTTTTTTTTAATTTCCATGCATTACTGCAAATAGTTTAGATACAAATAAGGAAGTAGATTCATGGAAAAACTTTGTATCAACTACAAAATTGCAGAATGACATATAATTGTAATTCCAATGCAGGAGTAGATAAAGTATAATTTTTAACAGTAGATAATATTGGTAAATTAAACTGAGTGTGAGTGAATAAAATATACAAGGAAGGGCTTGTAACAAGATTCTCCAGTTACCTGAAGGTTATTTCCTCTCTAGGAAGCTTGGAGTTGTTCAGTTCCTAGTCAATAATAGCCAGTTGTAGGGTAAAGGCTTGGTCAATAATATCCACTTGTAGGGTAAAGGCTAGGTCCCTTGTTACTAGGTCCTAGTCCTAAGAAGGTGGAGAGAAGGAAAGATAGGAAGCCATTTTGGTTAAGAAAAAGAGCCTATATTTACTCACACAATTAACCACTATCACTAAAAATTCCTATGTTTAACTCAACTAAGAAGAAATTGAAGCAAGGAAGCTTTTCATAATTACGCTCAACAGAAGGGTTGAGCTTGAAAAGTTGACTCTATAATAATTACTATGGGGGTTCATTTTCTCAATAAACCTATGAGCATAGTTGTTGGGAATGAAAGTAATTGAAGAAATTATTTAACTAACCAGAAAACCCTTACATGGGAAACCAAAAGGAAAAAAAAGAGATGATAAGAATATTCTAAACCATCTTTATTTTTTCTAAACTTGGAATTTATAGCGAAATCTGTCAAGAAAATCGTTGTGATAGAAATATCTAATATATATATTATAAACCAGCAGAGTACACAATGATAATTTCCAACACAAAACTTGAGAGGCATACTGAGACGCTATGATTCATGAAAAACATAATAAAAAGAAGAAGAGCTTGATAGTACCAAGATGGAGATGTACTAGAAATAGGAACAAAATGAGAAAATTGATATTGAATTGGAAGTTTTGAAGAGGAAGCATCCATTCAAATCCCATTTCAAATTTTCTAAAACAATCATATGGGAAAATATCATAAATACAATGGATAAGAATTAAGATGACATGGAGTTGATCCAAGAGAAGATAGAAGTTGTCTAAACGGCCCATAAGGAAATGAATGAAATTAGGACCACTTTCCCTAACTTCCCTACCAAGGCCAAAGTGATCATAATCTTCCTTCACCATATCCCAAGGAGGAGGTCATCAAGGAAAATATTGGAAGAGCTTAGTGGGTTACGAGGGCCAATTAGATGAAGAGGATACCAAAATGTTAACAATGGTAGAAAAGAAAGAAAAGACACTTTCAAATGAAGTACAAGGTTTTAAAGGCAGATGTGAAGTGCTATATAAAAGTAAATTCCCACTGCAGTTTGATGGAAATGGGGATCTATATTCCGAGGAACCCCCCACGAAGAGCCTCACCAACATTAAGGAAGATCAAAGAGCTTTTAGGGAGGAGGACCGCCCACTAAAGGGAAAAGATATTGTAAATTTGTATGAAGGCTATTTTTAAGTTTTGTTCATGTTAAGGAGCATCTTCAAAGAGAAAGGTAAAATGGACAATGAAACAATCACGACTTTAGAAGGGAAAATTTTATATGCATATTTGTATGACATCCCCTTGGGAATGAAATGCAGAGGTATGATGGATTTGTATAAATTATCCATTTAGAGGAGATATGCACCAATGTTACTCACAGAGGTAGGCTAAATTTCCACACCTCTACAACAATAGTAGGCATGACATCAATCATCGGCACTAGCCTCAACACAAACAAGGCTAGCACCATTAGAAACCCATCTAAGGCATTGCATAGACCAGCCAACACCCAGGTAAGAGAGAAAATAAAACTCGACATACAGGAAAGAGAGAGAACGACAATCCACTATAGCCAAATCAAATGGGACCCACCCTACATCTTGCATTATTTTCTAGATACTTCTAAATGAAGTTAGTGACAAGATAGCCATAATTTTTGTAAAATATTCCTAGTGGTTTAAAAATACCACTAGTGTTTGAGGGCTAGGGTCTTGAGTCTTGAGTGCCTATATATGGGCCCAATTTTAATGTAATGAGAGAGAGTTTTTTGGGTGTAGGGGAAACTCTATCCATTTTTTTGTAGTTGTTTTTGGGAATTTCAAACATATTTAAAGAGGAATTTTGAAGTGTGTTTTGGGTCGTCAGTTCATATTCTCCCTGTAATTCTAATAACCCATGTTGTAATTTGTGTTTTAAGAAATATTAATACAATTACAGACAATTTTCATGGTAGATTCATATTGTAAACTTGATTTTGTGTGGAATGCATTTATAATTGTAGAAAGAAAATGAAATTATAAATAAATATGATTGTTTTATTTAGTTCTTATAGAATTTACCATGATTGTTGAACGAGTATATTTTTTATTTTGATGAAATTCTACATGGTCTTCGTGGAAAATGCAAAATTCAAATCACTATGTTTTCTTAGAGATGAAATCTTAATTGCTCATTTCGTTTTGTTAATATTTGTTCTCTATTTTACCCAATCTTTGAACCCTTTGTATTATTCATGTTAAACACAAGGCACATGGATTCTCTAACTCAAAACTAGTGCAAATCATGCCCAACAAAGTCATTTTGAATTGTTGGCACTTTCCATTACCTAGAGTCTCAGGGGAAATGAAAATTTAAAACAAAAACTGAAAACTTGATTTGGATGGAATTTACTTATCGTATCTTGTACTTTCTTACGAAAACCTATGCTTAATGTAAAATGCATCAAATGTTCATATTTAAATGTGTAGCCAATACAATTTGAATTATGCATGAATTTTACACGATATTCCCAACAGAAATTGAAATCCTAAATAGAAATATAATCTGATTTAAATGGACTAAAATGGCTCTTTATGATTTTTTAATTTTGTGACGAAACACTATGAAGGAAATTATAGTGCATGAAATATATGTTTGGAGTTTACAGTGAAAATACAGTGAAATCAAACGAATAAATGAACAATTCAAATCTAAGATACAAAAATACATGTTAAGAAAAGGTGATCTACATACAAATTTTGAACAAAAAAAATAAAAAAACATCAACAACGAATTAAAGTCAAATTTAGATGCTCCCAAACTCTCCACTATAGCAAAACATAGTGACTTTGGGGCCTCAACCAAAAATCTCCCAAAAATTAATATATTTTGCTGGGAAATGGTTGGTGGGAAGATCCTAACTACATATAGCCTTAAAAAAATGAACATACAAGATCCATCGCGATGTGTTTTGTGTGAGAAGGCTGAAGAAGACATCCCTTACATATTTAGATAGTGCACCTTTACTCTAGAGGTTCAGAAAAATTCCTTGGAAAATGTCAGTGCTATAACAAACATTTCAAATAGTTGGAAATATATGTTTGAGGGTTGGAAATCCAAAATACCTTGCCATGAAATCTCTAACTCATTATCCATGAGATGCTAGATGGCTCTCCCCAAGTTTTTGTGTTGGGCATTTTGGATGGCATGCAACAAAGCAATATTCAAGGGAGTTCATCGAATCTCAACTTCCATGACCACCAAAGAAATTCATTTTCCTTTTGAATATATTTCTACTCATGGATATGAACCACGTGAATTGGTTGATATATCACAAAGAAATAAGGATTGGTTATGAATTGGACAAAATCCATATAAGGCTAGTAGCTTTATTTATAAGCCTCCAACTTGAAAGTCCTTTGTTATAAGGATGGACCCTGAAGACATTATAAAATGGAGGAACAATAAGAGGAAATGTTCATTATTTTTTGATGGAGCATCAAAAGGAAACCCAAGGGAGGAAAGAACAAGAGGGGTTATATATATACTCAATGCATAAATTGAGATACAATATGCATGGGGCTTTGGAAGTGATACAAATAATCAAGATGCACTTTTAGCTTTGTGGCAATGGTTGCCTAGATATTCCATAAAAAATTGGGTAGTTAACATTCTATGGAAACATGATGATAGCCATGCAACAAGAATGCAATCTCCAAGAGAACTCTCAATAGGTTCAATCCTCAATTCCTCAGAGAATAAGGTTACAAATTGCAAAATTCGAGTATGTTGAATTATATCATGTAGAGAGGCACTATTATATGGAATTTGCGTCTACAAATAAACGCATTTTCCCTAGGTGGGTGACTACACCTAGAACAACAGAAAGAAAGTAGTTTAACCTTTTCCTATAGTAGATAGATGAGATGAAGGAACTTACTTGTAGTCTTTCGCTTCCTTGATCTCTTTTGAATCACTCCCGTCACTCCCACTTGAACTAAACCCACTCAGAAGGTATCTGTATCAAGAGAAACAAAAACAAGAAAAGATCAAAGCATACATGATCCATCTACTATAAAAAAATGGAATCAAAGACATTAAAAGACATCATCATCACATATATGAACAATAATATGAGAAAAGGAATAAAATCTTTATTAATGTAGAAGGAAGAGTATAACCCAATATAGTTTGATCCTGTGCCACTCATCCAACTTTAGTCCAAACCTCGCCACATCAAAATCACAACATTCCAAAAACATAACATTGCTTGACATGAACTCAATTCTCAAACCAACAGAATTTCCTTACAAACTTCAAATTCTAGCACCCTCATCACTATGATGAGAGCTCAATTTATAGGGAAATGCGGGTGGTTATGTCATAAATTGGCTATTGAATGGCTTTCCAAAATTGGAGTTAATTTCCATGGAGAAAGGGATGAGAGGATAAAGGAGTAATTGATCCATAGCCTATCTAAAGTTGACCTCATAGGATGAGATAAGAGCTAGGCATCCTTTTAGAATGCTCTAGAATCAAAGAATATTCTGAGAATCCAATGTGGATTTTTCTCATTCTCACCCAGCGTAGGTCAAAGAGGGCCTAAGTGCACTATAGCGCAGGCTTCAATGGGCCTGCCTATTCTGCAGTGCAGTTACCCCTGACCAAGGCTATGTTAGTGTCCCAAGGAGGCATTTCAGCAAGGCTTCACGCTAGGAAGCTTTCATGGATGGAAGCATTCAATGGTATGACTTGTCTAGGGCATGTAACAACTAAATTAGGGTCTGTTGTGCCCTAACTGCAATGATCTGAATGTCGAGACTGATGTCCCCAAATAGACCTGTAACAGGCACCAAAATTGAAATATGGATGAGATAGAAAATGATTCATCCTACACCAAGAAATATTAATATAGGATGAAAGGAGAGGTGCTTTTAGTGGTGTTTTTAGACCATTTCCATGACAGTTTCAAATAAAACTCAAGGTGAAAAAATAAATAGTGAAAAATATGGAAGTATTTCGATATTGGTTCATTGTCCCCAAGAAAACTCATCTCCATGTCTTGTGAGGATACAATATATTTTCCTAGATATTTTTTGTTTCATTACTCCCATTGGGGCTTGGTCTCGCGTTCACACTTGGCTTTTCCATCTGAATACAAGCATGGCCAAGGATGGATGGAAGAGATATTATGTCACATTAAATGTTGGAGAAAGCTGATGGACTCTACTTTCAAATATGAAGAGAGTTTAACACAACTGGGGCTCAGAGCATCAATGGAGAATTGTGGGAATGATTTAAAAATGAAGTTCTAGCTAGGAAAGAGTTGGAGAATGCAAATACTTGAAAACACAAATATTTCTCAACAAACAAATCAAAAGAAGAGTATTTGTTCCAATGCACTCAAAACGAGACAACTAGTTATTTTCACAAGAATTCCCTTTTTCATTCGAACACTCAAATGCTACCCAGACAAACTTTTTCAAAAGAGATCTTTCATATTTTAAAAAACATTCAAAATTATAACTAAAACAAATATTTGAGAAAACTATGAATAAAGAAAACTTAAGATCTACAAACTATGAAAACCTATTTGAAGTAAAAGCTCACAAAATGTCTTTTCGAGGATGTTTCACTTGGCTATAAGAAAACCAAGGACAAATTTGTCCAGAATCACAAATAAGTCAAGAACAACCAATTTTGTTTTCTTTTTGAAAATGAAAATCCAAACTTTCAATCACAAGCTTTTCAAAGTTTTGTAAAGAGAAAACTCAAAGCGGATTCCTCAACAAGGGGAGATTTCGTAAATGGTCAGACTCATAAGAAGGCTGATAGACACTAAGGTGATCTGAAGTCCCTATAGCTTCTAAGCTCAGAGCCACTACACAACCAAATCGAAAAACAAACCCAATAAGCAAAACTCCTAGGAATTTCACCTAAAACCCTAATGCTAATGAAATTAATCCAAGGAAAGATTTCAACCAGTCACATGTAGGTATGGGCAGAGGATAATCACTAAAAAATCAAGATAAAACTAATTTAAAGAATAAAATTCAAAATTTTCAAATTTTAGCAGGGTACGCAGGTTTAGAGTTTACACAGGTGCGTGTACGCTCTATGCACAAAGTAAAAGTGCATACAGGTACGCACTGTGATACAAGCACAGACTGCGGACTTCGACTAAAGTAATGAAAAATAAAAAACAAACCTAGATTCACTAAGTCTACCCAAGTCCACACAAAACAAGCCAAAAAAAAAACAAAAAGGTAAGTTTCTCAAGTCAAAGAAAAATGAGGAAAACAATCAAGTCCCCAGCAGACTCGCCATTTTGTCACGCGGAATGAGTCGATCTTGCGGACAAGATAGACCTTCCTAGAATCTAAAGAAGACCTAATGACAAATAAACCAACCAGACACTATCTTTCTCTAAATGTGCTTTTATAAATAATGGCAAACAAATGTGTTTAAGGCCTACCTCATGTCCAACGCAAGTTTGGGGATGCGTTCGCTCCTTTGATCCAAGTAAGTTCCTTTGTCGCAAACCTGCAAACACAAACAAGGCAAATGATTAAATAGCACCTGAATAACTAGTATTATAAAACATATTTAACATGAAAGTCAAGGAGTCCATGAAACAAATAACATAAGATACTTGTTGAGAAAAATGAGCTTGATTGTATTAATTCAAAGAAGAAGAACTTTACAACCTTTGCCTTGACGCTGTACAAGCTCCTCCCAGGGTCCAACAAGAAGTCTCCTCTACTTTGACAAGCTTCACTCACTCCCTAATGAAGCCAAAAAGGTATGGGATCTCTCCTCTTAAGCTCAAATAGGAAGTCTTGATTTCACTTTACCCTAAAAAATGTTCAGCTTCTAACCTCCCTAGCCACTAACCCAATGCCTCAATTTATAGTGCAATGGAGGGAAGTTACTAGGTCCTCCTTTAAAGGGATAGAATCCTCCTTCAAAGGGATAGCTCCTCCTAACAAGGGATTAGCTCCTTCTCTTTTGGGATGCATGAACCACTTGGAGCGAACAATCCACGTCAAAATTCCTTCTAGAAACCTCTAGAATTAATCCAAAGTGAATTTTTTAAGATAAAAATTGCGCCTTTTGACTTTCACAGGGGTACGCACCCTCCCCGTTACATACAGAGCATATAAGTATGCAGATACTCTGAACAAAAGGTGCGGGCCCACAGGAAAAAGTGAGAGAAAGTGGGGAACCAGAGTTACATTGCTTTTTTGATGTCTTTCTCTCATTTCCAAAGCTTGTTTTGAAGAGCTGAGGTTTGATACTTTCTTAGGAGGTTGGTATAGGTGGTGATAGACCCATAGCGACTGCAAATAATCAAGGTGACGATATTTTTGTGTAACAACTGTGATTCATAACAGTAAGCATGAACAAGATGATTATCACGATGAGGAAGAGGAACATGATGGCCAACGAGTTCAATGTCAATGTGAGTGTATCATGATGACGACGAGGAACATGATTGACAATCAGTTCAGTGTCAAGGTGAAAGCAGGTAGGAACATCATGTCCAATCATTCAAGCTTCCAGGTGGAAACAACAACCAATGGTGAAATGCACAGAAAATTGAGCTCCTTTGAAAAGTGTGAACAAGATCATAAAAACATTCTTACATTATTCGGTGCTAGAGTTCCAGTTCCACATCCAAGAATGGAAGCATTATAGGTTGATCATTTTGTGAGCTAGAACTTTAGTCTCAGAGTTTGTGGTTCAAATCTTTCCGACATTAACAATGTAAACAAACATATATAATATGTAACTCTCTTACTAGTGTATAACAAAGAAAGTATGTAACTATATTACGAGCCTATAACAAAGAAAGGACCATAACTAGAAAATGGACTTATTTTATGAGTTTGAGAGTTTTTTTTACATTTGGGACACCTATTTTTATGCCTCTCAAAGTTTTATTATGCTTATGATTTTTCTTTATTATTTTATATATAATTTTTTGTTTTTTTTTTTAACCTTTAAGAAGAGTATTCAATGAGTGGTTTGTTTATGATTATAGATAATGTGATATTATTTTAAATGTTAAATGATTTATTTTATTTTTTATTTTTTTTTATTTCTATTAGAAATAATTCATTTTGTTTATTAATATATTTTAGCAACCGATAGAAAAATCAAATTTTTTTTGGAAGTGTAAAAATCAATGTGTAATTTTTCATTGTTTAAATTATAATTTTGAATACTATTGAAATTACATGATTTAAACCTTCAAATCCAAAAAACCTTTGTTGCATTCCACGGTAATAATTATCATAACTCCTTTTAAGATTTTCATTAGTGAAAATTTTGTTTTGAGCATACATCACTAAAATAGATATGATTTAGCCGGAATTTCAAGCTTCTATAACGAATTCTACCGCCATAACATTTTGTCAAGCTCTTTTCTTACCATAATAAAAAGATATCATTCCTTGGCGGAATATTCCCCAAATGGGGAGTGTATGCAGTGTGATTCGTGCTATCTTAATTTTTTTAGTTATTATTCAATTTTAGATATATTTTAATTAACATTCATCTTTAGATATATTTTTTATTCTTTTGGATTGAGAGCATTTTTATTCGTGTGTAAGTGATTGTTCTTTCCTTTTTTATTTGTGTAAGGGATTGGTCTTTTCTTATATTTAATTGAAAAGAATAATATTTTTAAAATTAATATATAGTTGTTTTTTAAAAATTATTATATAATTTTGTTCAGTATTTTCAATTAATTATATATATTTTCGAAGAAATGAATTATACTTTTATTTTTTATTACTAAGTTTTTAATAAATGATACATTTATTCTTTATATTAAAATTTGTTTATAAATTAATAAATTGAATTAAGGTAAGAGATTATATGAAAATTGGAGATTGTAATATATTCCAATGTCATTCAACCATGGAAAAAATTCATTGCAGTATTGTATAGTTTATTGAATGTCTATAAAGCATTTTTTTATTTATCTTTTGACATTTATAATGCAAACATGTCATATTGCAGTGTTGTTGTAGAAATTTTCCTTAGGTTATGTCTCTCGTTCTTGATTAGGAGTTGTTTTCCTTTAATTTGTTTAAATTCTCGAAAGTCACAACTTGGGGTTTCAATATGAACATATAAAAATGTTATAACCTAACTTGAACCCCACCTCCTTGCCAATGTGCAAGGTGGCCTTACCATTGCACCTAACCACTTAAACTTATGGAACCATATACTTTCTTGATCTATACATTACCCTTTTCCTTGGTTTCTCGAGCCTTGGTATACTAGGTTTATCCCCAATTTAGCACCTAAGTGATTTTGGGAACATGAGTTTCTAGTCATGTCCTACCTTGCTTTATCCACATGGAGGTTGGCATTGAAACTCATAGATCCAACAATGGAATGATACAACTCTCCATGTTTGGGCTAGGGTTGACTACCCTTTAGTTAGCTCATTCTCCTTTGGTTTTCGTAGCTACTAGCGAATGATCATAGTTTTCCGAGAAAAACTATGCAAATGTATTCTATGCAAAATTTCCTTTAAAATATGAGACAATGGTTTCCAGTACTAGAAATATGAAGCTAAAAACCTTAAAGGACAATATGGCACACCTCACTATGTTTCCTCAATATTTTAAGCAATGTAAGACCATGTTGGAGGATAGTGATAGGGAGATAACGTCCATTAAAAATAATCTCAAGATCCTAGAAGCACATCCCATGTAGACAAATAAGCTAGCAGAGGAAGAAAAGGAGAATTAAAACCTTAAGAAAAATCTCCATGATGCATTAAGGAAGAAGAGGGAGTACAAAGACCAAATCATGCTACTAGAGACATAGAATCAAGGAATGAAGGATAAAATGGATGAGACACTTTAGTCTCAATAAAACCTTGAGGATCTATTTGGGTAGGTGGAATCACTGACAACATTTGAAGATGTGGAGAAGTTGCATGTTCTTCTCTCAAGTCGAGGGAAGGAAAAAAATAAAAAAGAAGAAGAGTTCAAGAGTACTAAGATGGAGATGTACTAAGAATAGGAAGACAATGAGAAAATTGAAGTTGATTTGTAAGTTTTGAAGAGGAAGCATCCATTACAATCCTCTTTCAAAGTTTCTAAAAGAGTCATATGGCAAAAGGTCATGAAGATAGTGGATAACAATTGGGATCACATGGAGTTGATTCAAGAGAAGATAGGAGTCGTGTGAATGGCACATACAGAAATGAATGCAATTAGGACCATTATTGGTGACTTCCCTGCCAAGGTGAGAGTGACCATAAATATCCTTAACCATCTGCAAAAGAGAGGTCATGAAGGAAAAAACTCACAGAGCCGAGTGGGTTGTGAGGGCCAAATAGATGAAGATGAAACAAAAAAGGTAACATTGGTAGAAAATAAGGAAAACATATTATCAAATGAGGTACAAGGTTTTAAAGATAGATTTGAAGTGTTATATAAGAGGAAATTCCCCCTATTCTTTGATGGAAATGGGGATTTATATTCCAATGACTCCCCCACAAAGAGCCTTAACAACATTAAGGAAGATCAAATAGGCTTCAGGGATAAGGACCGCCCACTATAGGGAAAAGATATTGTAAATTTCTATGGAGACTATTTTGAAGCTTTTTTCATGTTAAGGATAATATCCAAAGAGAAAGGTAAAGTGGAGTTGAAATAGTCATGACTTTAGAAGGGGCAATTTTATATTCATAGATGTGCAACATCCCCTTGCGAAAGAAATGTAGAGGTATGATGGATTTGTATAAATTGGAAATTTAGAGGCGATGTGCACCAGTGTCATAGGTGCCACTCACGGAAGTAGGCCGAATTTCCACACTTCTATAACAATAGTATGCATGACATCAATGATCGACACTAGCATCAAAACGACCAAGGCTAGTGCCATTACAAACCCATCTAAGGTAGTGCATAGACTATCCAATGCCCAAGTAAGAGAGAGAATAGCACTTAACGCACAAGCAAGAGAGAGAAGGAAAATCCACTATAGCTAAATCAAATGGGGCACACCCTATAGCTGCCATTATTTTCTAGCTATTTGTATGTGAAGTTAGTTGCAAGACAACTATCATTTTGGTAAAATATTCCTAGTGGTTTAAGAAGACCACTTGTGCTTTAGGGCTAGGGTCTCGAGTCTTGAGTCCGTATATATGGGCTTCATTTTGATATCATGAGAGAGATTTTTTTTAGTGTAGGGGAAACTCTATCAATTGTTTTGTAAAATTGATTGGGAATTTTGAAGCTATCTAAAGAGGAATTTTGAAGTTTGTTGGGTTGTCTCATATTCCCCATGTAATTCTATGACCCCACCTTCTAACTTGTGTTTTGAACAATATTAATACAACTATAGAGAACTTTCATGGTAGATTCATGTTGTAAACTTGATTTTGTGTTGAATGTGTTTATAATTAAAGAAATTAAAGGAAATTCGAAATCAATATGATTGTTTTATTTAAATATTACAGAATGTACCATGATTGTTGAAGGAGAATCTTTGTTGTTTTTATGAAATTTCAAATGGTATTCGTGGAAAATACAAAATTCAAATTACTATGTTTTCTTATAGCTGAATTCTTAATTGCTCATTTTAATTTTAAGATTTTCTCTCCATTCCCCCTTATTTTAACCATTTTTATTTCTTCATGTCAAACACAAGGCACATGGATGGTCTAACTGAAAACTAGCGCAAATCATGGCCAACAAAATCATTTTGAATTGTTGGTACTTTCGCTTATCTAGATCCTCATGTAAAATCAAAATTTAAAACATAAACTGAAAACTTCATTTGGTTGGAATTTATTGATCGTATCTTTTTTTTCTTATGAAAACCTATGTTGAAGCTAAGAGGCATGAAATGTTCATATTTAAAATGTGTAGAAAATACAAGTTGAATTATGAATAAGTTTACATTGTATTCCCAACAAAAGTTGAAATTCTAAATAGAAATATAATCTGATATAGATGGCCGAAAATGGCTCTTTATGTTTCTTTACTTTTGTATCAAAACTCTATGAAGGAAAGTAGAGTGCATGAAATATATATTTGGAGTTTTCACTCAAAACTAGTGCAAATTATGCCCAACAAAGTCATTTTGAATTGTTGGCACTTTCCATTACCTTGAGTCTCAGGGGAAATGAAAATTTAAAACAAAAACTGAAAACTTGATTTGGATGGAATTTACTTATCGTATTTTGTACTTTATTATGAAAACCTATGCTTAACCTAAAATGCATGAAATGTTCATATTTAAAATGTGTAGCAAATACAATTTGAATTATGCATGAATTTTACACAATATTCGCAACAGAAATTGAAATCCTAAATAAAAATATAATCTGATTTAAATGGAATAAAATGGCTCTTTATGAATTTTTAATTTTGTGACGAAACTCTATGAAGGAAATTAGAGTGCATGAAATATATATTTGGAGTTTACAGTGAAAATACAAACATAATTTAAAGGATAATTTACATAGTCATTTGGAAGAACAAGATTTATAACGAATGAAAATAATAGCTTATTTAATTTATTGCAACCTTTCCATTACATTTTAATTTCTTTTTGAAAATTCATGACAAGAAATGAAATGAATAAATGAACAATTCAAATCTAAGATAGAAAAATAGTTGTTAAGAAAAGGTGATCTACATACAAATTTTCAACAAAAAAAATAAAAAAAACATCAAAAACGAATTAAAGTCAAATTTAGATGCTCCAAAACTCTCCACTATAGCAAAACATAGTGACCTTGGGGCCTCAACCAAAAATCTCCCAAAAATCAATATATTTTGCTGGGAAATGGTTGATGGGGAGATCCTAATTACATATAGCCTTAAAAAAGTGAACGTACAAGATCCATCGTGATGTGTTTTGTGTGAGAAGGCTGAAGAAGACATCCCTCACATATTTAGATAGTGCACCTTTACTCAAGAGGTTCATAAAAATGCCTTGGAAAATGTCAGTGCTATAACAAACATTTCAAATAGTTGGAAATATATGTTTGAGGGTTGGAAATCCAAAATACCTTGCCATTAAATCTCTAACTCATTATCGATGAGATACTAGATGGCTCTCACCAAGTTTTTGTGTTGGGCATTTTGGATGGTATGCAACAAAGCAATATTCAAGGGAGTTCATCGAATCTCAACTTCCATGACCACCAAAGAAATGCATTTTCCTTTTGAATATATTTCTACTTGTGGATATGATCCACATGAATTGGTTGATATATCACAAGGAAAGAAGGATTGGTTATGAATTGGACAAAATCCATATCAGGCTGGTAGCTTTATTTATAAGCCTCCAACTTGAAAGTCCTTTGTTATAAGGATGGACCCTGAAGACATTATAAAATGGAGGAACAATAAGAGGAAATGTTCATTATTTTTTGATGGAGCATCAAAAGGAAACCCAAGGGAAGAAGGAACAAGAGGGGTTATATATATACTCAATGAATAAATTGAGATACAATATGCATGGGGCTTTGGAAGTGCTACAAATAATCAAGTTGCACTTTTAGCTTTGTGGCAATGGTTGGCTTTGGATATTCCATGAAAAATTGGGTAGTTAACATTCTATGGAGACTCGATGATAGCCATGCAACAAGAATGCTATCTCCAAGAGAAATCTCAATAGGTTCAATCCTAAATTCCTCAGAGAATAAGGTTACAAATTGCAAAATTCGAGTATGTTGAATTATATCATGTAGAGAGGCACTATTATATGGAATTTGCGTGTAAGGATAAACACATTTTCCCTAGGTGGGTGACTACACCTAGAACAATAGAAAGAAAGTAGTTTAACCCTTTCCTATAGTAGATAGGTGAGATGAAGGAACTTACTTGTAGTCTTTCGCTTCCTTGATCTCTTTTGAATCACTCCCGTCACTCCCACTTGAACTAAATCCATTCAGAAGGTATCTGTATCAAGAGAAACAAAAACAAGAAATGATCAAATCATACATGATCTATCTACTATAAAAAAATGGAATCGAAGACATTAAAACACATCATCATCACATATATGAACAATAATATGAGAAAAGGAATACACTCTTTATTAATGTAGAAGCAAGAGTATCACCCAATACAGTTCGATCCTGTGCCACTCATCCAACTTTAGTCCAACCCTCACCACATCAAAATCACAACATTCCAGGAACATAACATTTCTTGAGATGAACTCAATTCTCAAACCAATAGAATTTCCTTACAAACTTCAAATTCTAGCCCCCTCATCACTATGATGAGTGCTCAATTTATAGGGAAATGCAGGTGGTTATGTCATAAATTGGATATTGAATGGCTTTCCAAATTTGGAGTTAGTTTCCATGGAGAAAGGGATGAGAGGATAGAGGAGTAATTGATCCATAGCCTATCTAAAGTTGACCTCATAGGATGAGATAAGAGCTGGGCATCCTTTTAGAATGCTCTAGAATCAAAGAATATTCTGAGAATCCAATGTGGATTTTGCTCATTCTCACCTAGCATAGGTCAAAGAGGGCCTAAGTGCACTATAGTGCAGGCTTGAATGGGCCTGCCTACTCTGCAGTGCAGTTACCCCTGATCAAGGCTATGTTGGTGTCCCAAGGAGGCATTTCAGCAAGGCTTCACGCTAGGAAGCTTTAATGGATGGAAGCATTCAATGATATGACTTGTCTCGGGCATGTAACAACTAAATTAGGGTCTGTGAGCCCTAATTGCAATGATCTGAATGTCGAGACGGATGTCCCCAAATAGACCTGTAATAGGCACCAAAATCGAAATATGGATGAGATAGAAAATGATTCATCCTACACCAAGAAATATTAATATAGGATGAAAGGAGAGGTGCTTTTAGTGGTGTTTTTAGACCATTTCCATGACAGTTTCAAATAAAACTCAAGGTGAAAAAATAAATAGTGAAAAATATGGAAGTATTTCGATATTGGTTCATTGTCCCCAAGAAAACTCATCTCCATGTCTTGTGAGGATACAATATATTTTCCTACATATTTTTTTTTCATTACTCCCATTGGGGCTTGGTCTCGCGTTCACACTTGGCTTTTCCATGTGAATACAAGCATGGCCAAGGATGGATGGAAGAGATATTATGTCACATTAAATGTTGAAGAAAGGTGATGGACTCTACATTCAAATATGAAGAGAGTTTAACACAACTGGGGCTCAGAGCATCAAAGGAGAATTGTAGGAATAATTTAAAAATGAAATATCGGGACAAGAGAATCTATATGGTATTCAAATGCATTAAATAACTCAAGATAATTTTCATCCTAGTAGGTGCAGGCTTGCTTAGTTATAATATGCAACTCACCGTTGCTTTGTTTAAAATGAATAACGAGTCTATATGTTCAAAGACACAATTGATTGGTGAGGATATCTATGTCACTAGTGAAAATATGGCTAGACCATCAGGCTCAAAGAAGGAAGAATTTAACGAGCATATAGGATCCACAATGGAGTATATTTTTTAATTGTTAACCAAGTTAGGGGAAATGGGAGCAGTGGAGACACAAGCACAATTATCTCTTTGAACCGCCATTGACAACTTTGAACCAACTCCACCTATTGCATGTAGCTTTTCATGCATTACATCATGTATTGCATTTTTATATATTGGTTCTCGTAGTATTTTGGAAAGTATATAGGAAGAACATGTTTAGAGTCGGAACATGCAAACAATACAATCATAAGTTTTTTTTAAATATTTTTGAATTCAACTAATGAATATTCAGTTGTATATGTAAAAGGTTATGCCATTGAATCAATTAACACCAAAAGGCTAATATAATGTAATATGATTCCTTTTAAATATTCTTATTCTCTAATATTATATTGGATAAATAAATAAAACAAAGAAAATAATAAAATTATTAATTAAGATAAAATTTATGTTAAAATAAATATCCAATGAAGTTAATAGTGGCTTTTGAGCTCCATGTTTATGAGCACTGCATGGTATTTATGTTGAATATAACATATTTAAAAGGTAAAATTAAATCACCAAAAATTGAGAGAGATTAAATCTCTAAAAATGCAGATATTTCTTACAATGAAAAAAGAGATTAGATATTTTTTGAATTTTTAGTAATTTAATTTCTGCGAATACAAATCTCTTTAAAAAAAAAAAGAGGTCTCTTTTAAATTTGTATTTTGTTTTGACAAAAATAATATGAAAATCTTCAGGGCAGAAAAGAGAGTGCACCAGAGTTAGTGATGTGTGCGTGATATAATGACCCGAAAAGTACAGACACAGTCGCCAATCTTTCGGCGATCTGACCGTTATTATCTTCACTCAATTTGATAGATTTGTACTGACGATAACGCTTCGGTGTCCGGGAAAACTGATAGATTTGTATTGATGATAACGCTTAACGCTTCGGTGTCCGGGAAAACTGATAGATTTGTACTGACGATAACGCTCGGTGTCCAGGAAAACTGAGGAGGCACTTTGCATAACCCTTTAAAGCATGGCATTCTACCAATGATACACGCGTGAATAAAACTGCCTTTCAAACAGGCTTCGTTCGGGCTCTCGTTTTTGGTTTCGTTCCTGAACTCTCAGTGAATAAGATCTACAGGTATTTGTAATAAATTTCCCGTTCGCTTTTATTAAATTAAAATTTTTAATAAAAATCTCAATGACTTCTATACTGTAACGGAGTTCTTTGTCCAATTTTTCTCAAACCATGCAAACCATAAATACATCCTCTATGATGAACTAGAAAGAGAAGTATGTAGGTTTTCTTAAACCAACAATGCTAAACACAACTAAATACTCAAACTCATAAAATAAGCAAATATTGTATTTTCCTTCCCTCCTTGAATGTGGCATTGAGTTTTGCAAATATTGTAACAATATTTTTAACATCTGATTTGCACGTTTCAGAAGAGTTCAATTTTCATTGGAATCGTTAATCTTTCAAATGTGTTTCTTACTGAACAGAAGTTTTGTCTATATCGCCACCATCCTCATTACCATTATTGGTCTGGTGCTGCCTTGCATTATAACCTAATTGATCCGCTGAAACCTTCAACCTGCTTAATTATTGTTGTAGGAATGATGTTTAATGTCGGATCATATGCAGTATGACCTCGTCGTCATACATGTCCTGGAATTTGATTTTCTTGCCGTAATCATGGCTAGGAAGTTTAGGAAACTCCATACTGCTCCCTTCTTCTATATATTACAGGCAATTTCGGGGAGGAGCAGTTGCGGAGGAATTTTGGGGAGGAGCAATTGCAGACGAATTTTGGGGAGGAAATTTGGAAGCCATGGTTGTAGAGGTAGAGGTAGAGAATGAAACTGAGGTTGCTGGTATCCTCATCCGCTCGGGCGCAAAGCGCAGGCGCTCCACCATAGGGAGAGGGGAAAGACGTCTCAGTGGCGACGCCGAGTCAATGGTTCGTAAGAGGAATGAGAGAGCTTGTGAGCATCAACACAGTGCCCCAGAGCGCGGCCTCCCACCTAATCGCTCCACCATAGGGACAGGGGAGAGCGGTGCGAGTGGCAACGCAGAATCAGTGGATGAGAGAGCTTGTGAGCTTCAACACACTGACCCAGAGCGCCGCCTACCACCTAATTCGCTTCTTGGCGACTCAAAAGTTAGTGATTCCTAATATGTTGCTTCTTATTCCTAATCTGTTAGTATTTATGGTTGTGGGTTGTCTTGATTTTGTATTTATGGTTGTGGGTGGTTACTGATTCAGAGTAAAATACATAGTAAGAAAGGAGCACCGAAGAGAAGCCTTTACAACTGCTTTTAAGGTAGATCACTTGTCACTTACTATATATGCACTCTGTCAGTGTATTAACAACTTTGTGCAAACGTAAAAACTCACTAATTTACCTTTGCACAACCATAAATACAAAATCAAAAAAACCCACAACCATAAATACTAACAGATTAGGAATAAGAATCAACAGATTAGGAATCACTAACTTTTGAGTTGCCAGGAAGCGAATTAGGTGGTATGCGGCGCTCTGTGTCCCTGTGTTGAAGCTCACAAGCTCTCTCATCCACTGATTCTGCGTTGCCACTCGCACCGCTCTCCCCTGTCCCTATGGTGGAGCGCTTGGGTGGGAGGCCGCGCTCTGGGGCACTGTGTTGATGCTCACAAGCTCTCTCATTCCTCTTACGAACCATTGACTCGGCGTGGCCATTGAGACGGCTCTCCCCTCTCCCTATGGTGGAGCGCCTACGCTTTGCGCCCCAGCGGATGAGGATACCGACAACCTCAGTTTCATTCTCTACCTCTACCTCTACAACCATGGCTTCCAAATTTTCTCTCCAAAATTCGTATGCAACTGCTCCTCCCCAAAATTTCTCCGCAACTGCTCCTCCCCAAAATTGCTTGTAATATACAGAAAAAGGGAGCAGTATGGAGTTTTCTTGCCGTAATCATGGAGTTTTCTAAGCTTGAGGATGGCACTGTCATATTCCTTTGCTGCCTCTTCTTCGCTATAAAATGTGGTCAACCAAACATTTTTTTGGGTTACGGGAATCGTAGTTCCCCATTTAGGGTTACTCCGAGAAAATGCTCCTCTGTAAGAGAATTGCCGGGCACTCATCTCGGCGTAAATCACGTTACATAGCTGTTTATCGGAGTAACTGTCAATAAAATTTGGTTGGGTAGATTTGATAGTGAAGATAAGGTAGCAATAGAATATTACAGGGACAGCCTCAAGCTCGGAAAACCCCAGATGCAAGGGCCCTTGAACATTCTCAGCCATGAATATTACGCAAGGAAATCATATGCAGTATGACCTCGTCGTCATACATGTCCTGGAATTTGATTTTCTTGCCGTAATCATGGCTAGGAAGCTTAGAAAACTCCATACTTCTCCCTTCTTTTATATATTACAAGCAATTTTGGGGAGGAGCAGTTGCGGAGGAATTTTGGGGAGGAGCAGTTGCAGACTAATTTTAGTGAGGAAATTTGGAAGCCATGGTTGTAGAGGTAGAGGTAGAAAATGAAACTGAGGTTGCCGGTATCCTCATCCGTTCGGCCGCAAAGCCCAGACGCTCCACCATAGGGAGAGGGGAGAGCCGTCTCAGTGGCGACACCGAGTCAATGGTTCGTAAGAGGAACGAGAGAGCTTGTGAGCATCAACACGGTGCCCCAGAGCATGGCCTCCCACCTAAGCGCTCCACCATAGGGACAGGGGAGAGCGGTGCGAGTGGCAACGCCGAATCAGTGGATGAGAGAGTTTGTGAGCTTCAACACAGTGACCCAGAGCGCCGCCTACCACCTAATTCGCTTCCTGGCCACTCAAAAGTTAGTGATTTTTAATATGTTGCTTCTTATTCCTAATCTGTTAGTATTTATGGTTGTGTTGTTTTGATTTTGTGTTTATGGTTGTAGGTGGTTACTGATTCAGAGTAAAAGACATCGCAGGAAAGGAGCACCGAATAGAAGCCTTTACAACTGCTTTTAAGGTAGATCACTTGTCACTTACTATATATGCGCTCTGTCAGTGTATTAACAATTTTGTGCAAAGGTAAAAGCTCACTAATTTACTTTTGCACAAAGTTGTTAATACACTGAGAGAGTGCATATATAGTAAGTAACAAGTGATCTACCTTAAAAGCAGTTGTAAAGGCTTCTCTTCGGTGCTCCTTTCCTGCGATGTCTTTTACTCTGAATCAGTAACCACCTACAACCATAAATACAAAATCAAAACAACACACAACCATAAACACTAACAGATTAGGAATAAGAAGCAACAAATTAGGAATCACTAACTTTTGAGTTGCCAGGAAGCGAATTAGGTGGTAGGCGTTGCACTCGCACCGCTCTCCCCTGTCCCTATGGTGGAGCGCTTGGGTGGGAGGCCGCGCTCTGGGGCACTGTGTTGATGCTCACAAGCTCTCTCATTCCTCTTACGAACCATTGACTCGGCGTCGCCACTGAGACGGCTCTCCTCTCTCTCTATGGTGGAGCGCCTACGCTTTGCGCCCCAGCGGATGAGGATACAGGAAACCTCAGTTTCATTCTCTGCCTCTACCTCTACAACCATGGCTTCCAAATTTCCTTCCCAAAATTCGTTTGCAACTGCTCCTCCCCCAAAATTCCTCCGCAACTGCTCCTCCCCAAAATTGCTTGTAATATATAGAAGAAGGTAGCAGTATGGAGTTTTCTTGCCGTAATCATGGAGTTTTCTTCGCTATAAAATGTGGTCAACCAAACATTTTTTTGGGTTACGGGAATCGTAGTTCCCCATTTAGGGTTACTCCCAGAAAATGCTCCTCTGTAAGAGAATTGCCGGGCACTCATCTCGGCGTAAATCGCGTTACGTAGCTGTTTATCGGAGTAACTGTAAATAAAATTTGGTTGGGTAGATTTGATAGTGAAGATAAGGTAGCAATAGAATATTACAGGGACAGCCTCAATCTCAGAAAACCCCAGGTGCAAGGCCCTTGAACATTTTCAGCCATGAATATTACAGCAAGGAAATCAAATTTGAGGACATGTACAGCAACTGGAAGATACTGGATATGATCAGATATATTTGGACAACAAGAATTTAAGGAGACTTAACCCAGCGCCACCCGAACAATAATGATGATGGCGATGGTGCTGATATAGAGAGGAAGCGAGAACTCTTCAGTAAAAAGGTGAGGAAGAGTGATGTAGGCAAGGTTCAAAGGTTGATCATTCCAAAACATCTGCATGAGGAGCAGGAGAGACAAAGAAGTTCGTATTCAATGACGATAAGCACAGGTTGGGGCAGTTCTTTCTGTTAGACTCGCTGGAAGAAAAGCCATCACTATGTGTTGATCACTACATGGAAAAGCTTTGTGAAGGGTAAAAAATTGAAGGTGGGGGATTTTCTTTGCTTTGACAGATGGAAGTACTCGTTGTCATTCATAACAGTAAGGAACATGATGAGGAGGACGAACATGATGGCCAATCAGTTGAGCGCCAATGTGAAAGCAGCTAGGAATGTTGAATTTGTAATTTCAACCGCGCGCGGGCAAATATTTAATGCACCTCAAAACCACCCAGCAAAACCACCTACCACGTGGAGGTATTTCGCAACGCTTGTGGTAAAAAGGTGTTTTTGTCAGAGGGCCTCCGAACACCCCAACCAGCTGCCACGCGTCCAGTGTACGAACCCAAAACCACTTTCCCCGGAAGCTAAAGGTCGTTTGTTTTGTCTGAGGTTGGTAAGCGAATTGCGTCCGATCAGGTCAACGGACAATCATTGTCAACAACCTGCCCGAACTTTATTTTTACTTTTACGGCACGTTTTATTTAATGTTTTTAATGAAGGTGTCATTAACTTAGGTAATTTCTTTAATGTTTTCATACAGCGAAGTTAATACGGAGTATGGGCCGAAACCATAATGTAAGTTTTTTTTTTATTATTTCTTTTTGGTATATGTTTTTAATAGCAGCGTTGACTCCATTGTAATTTATTATTACACATGGGGATTTTTGCACACGCGGTGAAGAAAAACAGGGCTCCGCAGAAGCCAATGAAAAACCAAGAATTGTAATGCAATGTTTGAAATGTATGAAACGCAGCAGCGTGAATTTTTTTTTGTGATGTAAAAAGAAAAAGAATGCACAGCAGTGCAGGAGAAGGAGAAGTGAATGAAGAAAACCAGTGGGTTGTTTTGTTTCAAATCCATGAGTTGTTTCACACAGGTGAAAAGGTAAATGAGTAAAACT
>APFE030437842.1:0-15888 GCA_000404065.3 Pinus taeda | reverse complement strand
ATATATATATTCTATGTCGACCAAACTCCAACAACTTCCAATCTCTACCTTAACCAGCACCTTCCAGTTGGGTCTTACTAGACACGTCACCCTGCTCACCCTCTCCTGATGCTTGCAATTATCCTAGAATGTCATATCTTACGATGACACTTTATTCCGTCAAGAACACAACGTCGGGTTGACTTGGTTGTGTGTCCTCTCTCCACCAATGAGAGATTTGTCGAGCTTGCGTGTATGGCCATGCAGCCGACCCACATCATCCCATTTGGTCCCTCCTAGTGCACAACCAAAAGCGCCCCTTTTACTTCCCGTCGGGTTCACTTACCAGGCTTACATGGATGGTGGGGTTGTATGGCCTCTTCTCCATGGTCTACCATGTTTGACTCCCTACTGCCACTGGGACCACTCCTACGTCATCCTACTTTCCTCCATCCCAGTGATTTACAATTGACTCCTGCTTAAATCTTCAAGGTTGAACTTCGTCGGGCTGACTCAGCAAGTGGGCTAGTCTCTCACCAATAGCACTACAATAACAATGCAGGCCCAGCCACGTAAACTCCTTTCATCATCCCACTAGGGTTTACTTAGCATTTTCAATTTGTGCCTTCTCTTCATGCTTCTGGTTTAGGCATTCTAGCCTATGTGGTTGTGGGCCTCCCATTCCAGCCAATAGCAATCTTGTCAGGCCCACATCATCCCGCTTCTTTTCACCTGGTTCTTCTTTGCTCGTGCCCTTAAAAATGTTCTTGGGTAAGACCTTCAGGTTCCATCTTTAGGCCACATTGGTTTCGTGGGTCACAACAATGCACAACCCTTGCTTCCGATTAGGACATGTAGTGGCACTGCCACCTCATCCCGCTCCCTTCCGCCTGCAACTTATGCGAGTGCTACGAGTGAACCTAATAGGATGACCTGTGAGGTAGGTCCATCCCCAACCTATAACATAATATCTAGGCTTGTGTGGTCGTCACTGTGTCACGGTTATCACTATCCTGATTAACCCCTTTTGCCACTCGTAACAATATATTGGGGTATTCCTTCCAAGCCACATCAACACTTTCGCGACTAATCACATTAGAGGAGAATCGAGTCGCGCCAATGGGAAGCCTCCATGGTGAGGATTTTGATCAATGAAAGGATAAGGTTACATGACCCTTTCTTATAAGTTCAGAGCTCGATCCCTCTGCATTGCAACGCGCCAATGGAGAGCCTCCATGGTGAGGATTTTGATCAATGAAAGGATAAGGTTACATGACCCTTTCTCATAAGTTTATAGCTCAATCCTTCTGCACTGCAACAATTTTTCTCTCACTCTTTTACATGGCTTGATTAAGGGATATCGACCCTACCTTATGTTGTGAACTAGAAGGGGGTCTTTGTGGTTGCCCCAAGGAAAATCTTTGTTGCTATGCAGAATTCCTTGAGCCAGTCTTCTTGACCATTTCTCTATATTAGACATTTGACAGAACTCCATATCAATGTCAAGGCTTCATGTCAACACCAATGGTTTATTAAGGCATTCCATGGTGCTACCCCTCCTGAGCTTGGATGAATCCAACTCTAAGGAGTACCTAGCCCGCCTACATTCCCTGTTCTCATACAGGGAATTCCATACATGTTTGCATAGGTGCTTCAACAAACATTACCTACCATGGGATTGGTGTGAACTCCTAACAGGTTTCCACCTCGCCCACCACATGCCAACGCTGCCAGAATCCAAGTTGAGCCTGTAAGCTGCTCCATGGCACTACAAAGTTCCTTCCGGTGCCTCACCTGTGACACTAGGACGCCAACAAAAGACATCCAGCCTTATCATAATGCGATGTTGGAGGCCATTTAGGTAAATTTGATGGGCTCATATGGCCCTAAGGGAAACAACCCTCGATTCTCATGCAATGTTTTTCGCAAGGAAAAACATCTTGTAACACAAGAAAATAAATGGAAGTAAGTGAATGTAGGCCCTATTGAATAGGCAGTCTTTAATGTAACCATCTCATATAAATAAAAGGGTCTCTAAGCCCACTATTTCAAGTTTTAATTCAAGATCTTATGGCTTTTGCTTTGGCTTGCAACATGGCCTTATTTTCCTTTATTATTTACTTATGTGTTGCTTTTAATATAGTCAAGAATTTCGTTTAAAATAGGTTCTGCTTAGAAATACAACATATTCCTTATTGTTATATGTGTTATGCAGCACAAGATCTAAATGCAAAGACATGGAATAATATTTGTTATCATGTTGTTTCATTTACATTTTTCTAAATCTTGCAGGTTATAGAAATATTAACAAATGCTTCACACAACACCTCTTCCAATCCAAAGGACCATGTTTGAGCAATTAATGTAACAACAACAATAGCTCAAAATTCAACGCATACATACATTCATGTATATTGTCATAACCATAAAATCCATCTCCACACAGAGAGGTAACACATGCTTAGTATATCAACGACACAGTTATCGTTATGAATCCTAAAACCATTTTAAATAGAAAGGCGCCATGATTCATCAATAGATAAAAAAGTATGAGTAGATACTTATCATTGAGCTTGCAAGGCAATTGAGTCTGGGACAAGGACTCTTCACCCAACGATAGACAGTTGCAAACACACTTGTAGTTGTCACCTCGAATCTAGCCAAAGTCTAAGGGGGATGCTTTCTCAAGGGATTAAAACACCAACTACCAACTGAAACAAGGATTCCAGAGGACCTCCTTCCTCAATCTCACCAGCTAACTACAACTTCTTTTGTCAACAGGGATTCCATAGGTACTCTACCTCAACCCCAAGTGTGCACACAGTTATTCACCCCCTTCTAGGGAGTCCAGAAACCATTGTAATTGTAATGCAGTAACATAAGTCTTCAATCAAGTCTTCCTTTGATGTTTATTCAAGATGGCCTCTTCCCAAGCTGTTATAGGGCTCCAAAGTCTACTATCTCAACCCACAGCTTCTATAGGACCCAATCTATTACAAGGCTCTAGAGATTCCAGCCCAACCCACAGCCTCTAAGGACCAAAGTTGTTACAAGGCTCCAAGGATCCTTTCACAACCCATAGCCTCCAGGGACCCCAAGCTATTACAAGGCTGCAGAGACTAGCAACTCAAACCAAAGCCTCCAGGGAACCAAAGAACTAATCCCCTTCTCTTCTCTTCTCTTCTCTTCTCTTCATAGCAACATGTTGATTTTCTCTCACTAGATGCTCCAATTTCCTCTACCTTCTCTATTTTCCTCTTCCTTCCTTCAAACGAACACCTGCTGCTATCATTTTTCCTTGTTTCTCATTTGTTGGTGTGTCTTTGTTGACCTGCAATGTGCAATCCCTTTGCTTGACTGCTTGTCCTCTTTCCTTATTGTTGTTTCTCAAGCAACATGGGCCTGCGTACTTTCTCTTGCAACCCATTTAATTTCAACAACCAATTCATTAAATTCATGCACCAGCCAATTTTGAATGGTTTTCCTGCAATTCGGGTTTCTTTCTCTACACAAGAAACCATAACATCCCAAGAAAGCAATCCTCCTCCCCATCTCTAGAATCATGTCCCTTTGACTCAATCCCCCTTTTTTTATTTCACATATTGAAAAATTATTTACAATGTGGTTTATGACAGAACCATAGGTGGGGTTGTCTTTGTCACAAAGACCTCAAAAGAAATAAGGACCCCGCCATAGGAATACACATTCTACACAAAACCCTTCAATTCATACTCGTTCAGTTCATTCCATGCGAGGAGGGCATTGACATACCGGATGATACATTCAATTCATATACACGAAAACATATATGTTTAGCTAAGACCCGAGAGAGAAGTAACAACTCTCGCATCCCAATAGTTGCAATAACTCTCGTCCCAATAGAGTTGCAGTCTTTAGGACCAATAAAGTTATTTTAAATGTTTAGTAAAGAGTTCACTCCTCTTGGGCACCAACCCCACGAAACACTGTACAGGGGGGCACCAACCCACTTGGCCTAGCCATCCCAGGAAGCAAAACAAAATCCTGGTGAATCCACTATCTGAAGTGAATAAACGACAAAGCGTAGCGGGTGGTTTATGCTAAGAACAACTTGGATGATGCTAGTGGCTTGTGAGTTAATGAAATGAGGCTAGTTAGGTGTATGATTTGAATAAATGGCTTCTTTGAGCAATATGTGCTTCATAGTCCTATGGGAACGCCTGGGGCAAAGGTTAGCTCTGATGATCTCCCCACTGGGACCAAGGGAAGTGATTCCTATTCTTTAGGGGGCGACGTGGAGCTCAACATAAAAAATAAATCACACTTCTTGACACATATCCATCTTCACTTGTACCGAGCCATGTCGCATCTACTATTATTTAGCCACACCACACACACACACACACACACACATTTATATATATATATATATATGTTAGGCAGTTATTAGCCATGTGTTTTGAAGACAGGCTCACCATGCTAACTAATATTTTGACGACAAGTCCACTACACTAACCTCTGGTACATATTTTCATTTTCGGGTTGCCTAATGTGATGTGGTTGGCATCTATTTATATTCGAAAGCATCCATGATGCATATAGTTCTTTTGATCTGCACTTTGCACTTGGTCTCCGGTACATATATTCCTTTTCGGGTTGCCTAATGTGATGTGGTTGGCATATTTTTATATTCTAAAGCATCCATGATGCATATAGTTCTTTTGATCTGCACTTTGCACTTGGTCTATGGCAGAGATTTTCACATGGGCTTTCATGTTTAATTTAGTTTTTTCTTTCAAATTGATCGATAGTGACACGATGATGCAGTTGAATATATTGGTATATGATATATATGTAAATATTATATATTTTGACATGACCTTTAATCTTTGCTAAAACCAGTTGGGTGATATTTAACATTTTTATCATGTCTTAAAACTTATTGCCTGAATTAAATTTTGACGCAACTACTCATTTGTTATTGTTGCTAGTAGGCAGTAAAATGGGATCAACTGTCTAAGATAAGTTCAAATTGGGGAACCCTTTAGTATGTGAGACTAACCTAATAACCAACTACACAAATTAGGCAAGTGCAAATAATCTAGAATTGATTTCTTTAATTCACATATACCCATGTGCTCTACAACTATAATAAATATAAGATTTTTATCGAAATAATCTCAAACACCTTCGAAAGGAAATTCAAGTGCTTGTTGATAAAGATAACATTAAAAGAAAAATGGTTTGCACAATTGGTTATGTGTGTATACATATGTTTCTATAAATATGAGTTTACTTTATTACCTATGGAGTATATATTTAGTGAAGCATAGGTGTTAATGAAATTAATTATATTAATAGAATTGGCTCTTGTTAGAGATAATGGAGAATATCCTAGAATAATGAATTGGTTCACGGTACCTCAGGATAGGAATTAGTTTCTATTTCTTAGAGTATGGTTCTAACTTCCCTAAAACCGTGTGTGTTATTTAATGTGTGATGTACATGGACAATGTAGAGCGTTCTGCAGAGCCAGACTCTCCTGGTTCAGACTCTCTTTCGTAGAGCTGACCAGTGGTTGTTTTTTATTAATTAAAACATCGCTTCTTAACATGGTATCAGAGCGACGGGGCTGAGAAACATGTTTTCTGAGTGAAGGATTTTCTAGGCGCGCCTGAGGAAAAATTGTTGCGTGGTTTAGGGGGGAAATCATGTCGATCCCACTGTGAGACTTCCCTCATGACCGTCGCGAACCCGTGTTGGATAATCACGCTAACCGTCGCGAATCCGTGTTGGCTAATCGCACCGACCGTGCAAACAAAAAAAAAGGGGGTTGCGTCTTGGCGGTGGCTGCCGAGAGAAGGTTGCATGGAGGCCAAGGTCTGTCGAGAGAAGGATGCGACGACCCTATACGTGGTTCCTCACAAGACTGTTGTGGAGAGCACGTAGCTTGGTGGAGACTTGCCCGGAGGCCGCGTGGAGAGGGCGCACAGACTACAAGGGATTAGCCAGTGCTAGAGGCTGTTGAAAATACCAAAAATCGGACTCACGGAGATCAACGATTTCTGTGTTTGACATAGATATGGGGTAGATCTAATATATATATATATATTTTTACTTGTCAATTTTTTTTTAATCGCCAAGATGACTAATCAAATGATTGAAGCATACTTGAATGAGCATAACAAGCTCATGGCTCCAATTATGCGAGTTGGAAATTCAAGATGCAGACTCTGCCAGAAGTGTGAAGTGCTTGGAAAATTGCAAATGGGGATGAGCAGAAGCCAGTAGCTAGATCAGCATCGATCCCAGACTAGGAGAAGTGAGAAGGCAAAGCAAGGACGTTATTGAATATGTTAGTGAAGGATTTGTATGAGATCAAGAATACAAATTGTCTTATGTTCCTGAAGAGCAATATCTTATCCCTGAAGATGGATGAAAATGAAACAGTCGCTTCCTTCATAGCGAGGATCAAAGATCTAAAGAACAAATTAGCATACATTGGTGATACAGTTGCAGATACAGATTTAGTACCATTACCATGAACGGTGTGACCAATGACTACCAAATGTTTGTCACTGGGATAAATGCGAGAGACAAAATCCCAAAGTTTGAAGAACTGACAGGAATATTAATGCAAGAAGAAGAAAGAAGATTGACTCTGAAGCCCCAAATTACAAAACTTGCGTTGATGGCGAAAAAGAAATTCTTCAAAGGAAAAGGAAATCTGCAACAGCAAAACAGAGGAAACTCACAGAAAAGACCAAATCAGACTCAAGGTATGCTTCCGAATAGAAACAACTCTGAAATTAAATTTTTTTATTGCAGAAAACTTGTTCATATAGCTAAGGAGTGCAGGAAGAAGAAATATCATGAACAAAAACATAAGAAAAAAAGACATGCAAGTTATCTCGCAAATGATAATCATGAGCGGAACTTCAGATTGTTCCTGGCAGACTTTGATGAGAATGTCGATGCAGACATCTGGTATGTAGATTCGGGAGCATCCACACATATGATAGGAAACATACAATGGTTCGAGGATTTTAAAGAAATCAACAACGGAGCACAAATCTACCTAGGTGATGATAGAAGTCATCAGATCAAAGGGTGTGGGAAAATTCCTGCCATTTTACCTAATGGTACTATAAGACAAATTCATAATGTCATGTATGTGCCTGGTGTAACAAAGAACTTGATTTATGTATCCATGATTACATATCAAGATCTTAAAGTTGAATTTTTTAAATCTAACTGTTATATTAAAGATCTGTTAGATGGCATGAAGACTATTGCTACAGGAATTCGAATAGGAGGTCTGTACAAATTAGATGTAAGACCAGCACCAGTTCGAGCTTTGACAGTAGCGAGTTTGACTACAGAAGGGTTGTGGCATCAGAGTTTTGGTCATATCAACTATAATGATTTGTTGTTACTTCAGAAAAAGGAAATGGTAAGAGATTTTCCTATGTTAAAACAAGTGCATAATGATTGTGATGCTTGTACATTAGGAAATATGCATAGAGAGGAATTCCTTGTTCGAGTAGAGAAGAAACAGAGAGACATACTTGAATTAGTGCACACAGATCTTTGTGGACCCATGCAAACAAAGTCATTAGGAGGTGCACTGTATTTTTTATTGTTTATTGATGACTGAACAAAGTCAGACTACTACAGGGTGATGCTTAATAAATCCTCTTAGTTTGAGAGTTTTGGGAGAAGAGATTTCCTACCAAAGCATGAAGCGAGATAACTGGTTCTTCTAGTATAGCTGGGAGCTCATTTGTCTGGCTGGTTGTCCTCATCTTCCTCCTCTGGTCCCTCAAATGGTGGGGCTTCCTCAGATGAACTGATGATCGGTTAGCATCAATTTGAAAGAATTTGGGTTCCTTGCATTTATGCCCCGGGGAGTATTTCTCATCACAGTAGTAACATCATCCTTGCTTTCTTCTTTCCGCCATTTCCGTTGTTGACACCTTTTGAACCTTTAGTGTTTGGGTAGTGCTCGGAGCCTGGGTGGGGCATCCCTTGGCTATGAAATTTGGACGAGTTGACTGGGCCACTAATGCGCGTTCTACTTCACGAGCTATCTTGCAAGCTGCCAGCCATGAGACTGGGTGTTGTAGACGGACGTGGGCTTGTATGGCATCTTTGAGACCACTGATAAAACATTCCAAGTAGAATTCATCTGCTAGACCTCCTGTGCGGAAGGCTAATGCTTCAAAGGCTTTAATATATTCTTGCACTGTGCCTGTCTGTCGGAGCTTAGTAATACGACCCAGAAAGTTAGATTCATGGTCAAAGCAATCAGAAAGGGCTTTTGAGAATATCTGCCAAGTCAGTGGCATTGCATAGCAACGTTGATGTCACTACCACCATTGCCATCTTTCTTGGTCTAAGTACAAGCTTCCCACACTTAGCTTCATCGCATCATCTCTGATGTGATTCAATGTAAAATATTACTCCCTTTGTGCTAGCCATATGGCCGGATGAGAGCCATCAAATTTATACATGTCCAGCTTGGGTGGTCAAAGCTGGGACTGTTGGTGGTTTCCATAGAAGTCAAGAGAATGGCTATATTCGCCCTCAAGGTTTTCATTAAAAGCATATGCCTCCGATTGTTCCCCCGACTTGCCCTTTGTGAGTGGGTCAGCTAAGGTCTGGATCTGCTTCATTAAGGCATCCAACTTTTGTTCAAGGGTGTCGATCATCTCATTGGCCATAGCTTGAGCTCTGGTTTGTACCATGCACCGATCTGGTGCACTTGTTGTTACTGTGAAAAAAAAATTGGGACCACCCGAAATTTTGACACTGACAAGTGAATGGTACCACCTTGCTCAGCCCGTCGACCTGATTCTTATGGGCTAAGTCTCCTATAAGCATCCAAAAGGAGTTTTACTCCTCGCTTAGGAATACTACAATAACCGATTCCCAGAAAAGTTAATTCTACCCAATGTCCTGCGAGAATCACGCCCAGGTATAGGAGCCCACACAAATAGTTAGATCTGTCGGCGAAACCCTCAAATGCAAAGTATGAGTAGGAATGTGGCATTGATCAAACCCCTACTGCTAGATATGAATGGCGAATCTGATTGTTGCGACTGTTACAGAACCCAAACTACTCGATCTGAATGGTGGATCTGATATATCTGATTGGCGGATCTGAAGATCTGAATGACGGATCTAAGAGATCTAAATGGCGCAACTGATTGTTGCGGCTGCGACAAAACCCAACCTGCTAGATCTGATCTGGAAAATATGATGCGTGATCTAGAGAGAGACAAGGGAACTATGGTCTCAAGGAGTGTCAGGTGCTACAGATCGCAATATACATAAGGGTCCGACAATAGTACCCGGCCCAATCTTTCAGGGCACTAACCAACGAGGATCAACCGTACCCTTAGCCGTACAACCCAACTACCCTATCATACGCACGAGTAATCTCCCCAAGTGCTATTCCAGTGTACTGTAGCAGCAAGACGGCTGACGGTTTATCTATGGCGAGGTTTCAAGAGAGCCTATGGGGCTTCCGATATACCCAGAGGGTACTTGGAAGACAATCTGTGCGTAGTTCTGTCTAATGCACTACTACTCGAAGGGGTACCCACAGAGGTTACATGGGAGTCCAAAAAGTGTGACCACCTCTTGTATTGCTGCGTGCATGCCTCCCCAAATCCACATGTTTATGTGCTCAACGACAGATCTTGTGGTTTAAAGACATCGGAACACGTCTCTAGCCAAAAAAAAAATCTACTAAAAATGGAGATCCACCAGCCTTGGAAAGTGCTCTGATACCACTTGTTATGCTCTTGACCTGTGAAAAGATACCTGAATACCAAATATGCGAAGAAATATACCCAGAACATAGAACAATAAGAAATAACAGCATGTATTTTATTATTCAGAAAAGAAACAATGTTCACTTGCCTCTTCGAGGGGGCAACCTCCAATAGAGCTGGGCTCAATTACAAAATAAGACACGACGCTCCTCAAGGGGAGTCTCTATCCTTTATATGGGATTCATACATGCAATACCATGGGTCAGTACCATGGTTCTTATGAATACCATCTATCTAATACCATGGCCCATTTGCAACTAACTGTGGTCCCTTCTTTAAATGTGGGTCAACCACTTACAATTATTAATATGGGCTTTATTGACTCTTTAAATAACTATAACTATGACTCTACCCTATTACATAAATAAGGGGGTTAGGGTTGGACCCTAACAGTGAAACATTTAAGATTGTTTGGGTCTAAAGAATTTGCCCATATTCCAAAGGAAGACAGAAGAAAACTAGACTCAAAATCCATCAGATGTACCTTTATATGGTATTGTTCACAATATAAAGCTTATAGATTATTTAATCCCTCTACTCACAAGATTTTCGTTAGTAGAGATGTCATATTCCATTAGCAAGATCATGAAGAATCTGATAAGCACAATGAGGAATGGGATATTCTGTTCTTGGTGGAAGAAGGAAGTGATGAATCAGGTGACGGAAATGAGCAACAGTAGGAAGGAAAAGAAGATGATGTAGCTATCAAGCCAAGTCCAGAAAATGATGATCAGACAAGGTTTGAAGCTACCCCACCACTCAGGAGATCAAGTAGGAAAGCTCAGTTGCCAGCAAGATATAAGGAAAATGCTTTCATAACTAGTATGATGAATGTAGTTGAACCTTCTAGTTATAATGAATCAAATGAATGTAGTGAATGGAAAACAGCTATGGAATAGGAATATGAATCTATAATCAGGAACAACACTTGGGAGCTGGTTGAACTTTCTAAAGGGAAACAAACCATAGGTTGCAAATAGTTGTATAAACCCAAGTTTAATGCAGATGGAACCATAGATAAATCAAAAGATATATTTGTGGCAAAGAGGTATTCACAAAAAGAAGGCATTCACTATGAAGAAACCTTTGCCCCTGTAGCTAAACTAAATACCATCAAAATGTTGATTGCTTTAGCTACTAAGAAACATTGGATGATTCACCAACTAGAAGTAAAGTCTGCATTTTTAAATGGAGAACTGAAAGAGGAGGTTTATTTAGAGAAACCTGAGGGGTTTGTCCAGAAAGGGAAAGAACATTTAGTTTGTAGATTAAAGAAAGCTTTATATGGACTAAAGCAAGCACCTAGGTCCTGGTATGAAAAGATTGATTCATTTTTTCTACAACTTGGCTATAACAAAAGTAAAAACGACCCTAATTTGTATACCATGAAAGATGAATAGGGGCACATGGTGTTGATTTCTTTGTATGTAGATGATTTAATTATTATAGGTGATGTTATTGCTCTAATCAAATAAATCAAGCAACAAATGTCATAGGTGTTCGAAATGAAAGACCTTGGTGGATTAAGATATTTTTTGGGTCTTGAGATCTGGAGAGATTCAGGACAAAGTTTTATGTCCCAGGGTAAGTATGTGAAAGGTCTACTGGAAAGATTCTGAATGGATTAGTGTAAGGCTGCAGTAGTACCATTACAGCAAAACATTAAACTTCAGAGTGAGGATGGCTCTAAAGAGGTAGATGCGACACTTTATAGACAGCTGGTTGGGAGCCTAATCTACCTGACCACTACTAGACCAGATTTGGCTTATGCAGTCAGTGTGCTAAGTCAATATATGTCCAAGCCACTTGAGATTCATTGGAATGTAGCAAAATGTGTTTTGAGGTATCTACAAGGTATTATAGACTATGGTATTATTTATACTAATTTCTCTGATGTTTGATTGACAAGATTTACAGATCCAGACTGGGCTGGAAATGTAGACGACAGAAGATCCATAACAGGCTATGCATTCAGCATTGGATCCAGGGTAATTACATGGAGCAGTAAGAAACAAAACACAGTTTCCTTGTCTTCAGCGGAAGCAGAGTATCAAGCTATGTGTGCAGCAACATGTGAGGCAGTTTGGTTGCGGAGACTTCTCCAGGATGTCGGGGAAGAACAGATTGATGCAACAACAATCAGATGCGACAATCATAGTTCAATCAAACTTGCTAATAATTTGGTGTTTCACAAGAACACTAAACACATTGATACACAATTCCACTTTGTCAAGGAGAAAGTGCAATAAAAAGAAATCCATCTTGTATATTGTAATACATGTGATAATGTTTCACACATCTTCACTAAGCCTCTTGGAGAAATTAAGTTTGAAATGTTTAGGGAGATGTTAGGAATATTTGTGAACCCCTTCTCCATTAAGGGGGAGTGTTAGAGATAATGGAGAATATCCTAGAATAGTGAATTGGTTCATTATACCTCAGGATAGGAATTAGTTTCTATTTCTTAGGGTATGGTTCTAACTTCCCTAAAATTGTGTGTGTTACTTAATGTGTGATGTACATGGACAATGTAGAGTGTTCTGCAGAGCCAGACTCTCTTGGTTCAGACTCTCTTTCGTAGAGCTGACCAGTGGATGTTTTTTACTAATTCAAACATCACTTTTTAACAGCCCTCCTTCAAAAATATACTTTTTTTGGGTCTTAGTTCGATGTAGTTACATCGTTGTATCAGATCACACACTTTTAATGTAAGGTTGTTGCAATCATTTGTATATCCAATGCTAACCATTTTTTACAATTAAAATATTAAATAAATTAAATTTTCACAAAGGGATTAAATGTGGATTTGAAGAGGTAATTAAGTTTGGAGAATTTTCGAGAGTTACTTGAAGTTGTATACCGGTGTGAGGATTCAGACATTGAAAATATGGAAAGAAACAATGAAGTGTGAATGAATAAAAAGATGTTTTAATGGAGACTATCTAGAATCAAGTCCAGTTTGAGTTGTAATGGTCATTCACACACACAAAAAGGTGTACAAACCATGTTGCCATATTACTATAAAATTATTTTAATACGTGAGATACAGTCACATGGGCTAACACTATTTTGCTTCCCACCAATAAGATTTAATCTTTTTAGTGAACTATGTCATTAGTAATGATATTATGCATATAAATATTAAAAAACACATTCTATCTGAATAATAAGAAATACAAAAAGTATATTTATTTTCTAAATATATTCCTGAAGAATGTGTTCCAAAACTTTTAAGGCCATAATATATTGCATTATTAGATATGATAATTGGGAATCCATTACTTGTAATGTTTTTTTTATAAGAAACATTATAATATCGTAAGGCTAGAAATGCAACACTGTATCTTAATATAATATTTATTATATTAGAAATAAGAGTTTTTATATTTAGTGATTTAGGTTTTCAAGATCATCTTTCCAATTCTTCTATTCCTTCAGTGTATCTTTGTATCTTTGTATCTTTAGGGGCAATTGCTAGTTAATATTTAATAACAAAGGTGTCGCTTCATAGTGCATGAGAAATGTGTAACTATTAAAAGATATATAGAGTTATATTGCATGTATGCATCATATAATATGTACATGTTTTTAACATTTTGGGGTTCTCACAAATAATGTGGCTCATGATTGATAGCATGGCTCAATGATTCTTGCATGATTCTATAACCCGAGCTCGGGACCATGTATTTTAGTTTCAAAATCGTTTTCCTTTGTATATTTGTACCCAACGTTTGGATATGCACATAATAAATGTTAGAGAATATAATTATTTTCTTGTTAGATATGCATCAAAAAAATTCGATAGAAATGTAACAACCCCTAGTTGATTTTCCATGTAAATAAAATAAGACCAAGGTCATGGGACACGTATTCCAAGTTTGATCCATAAACTACTGTGGATATTCCACTGAAGAGTTCGTCACAACATATCTAATAATATTATATTAAAACTCTGAAAATTCTACTCTATTACAGTTTATAGAACTTTAAGATATATGGTTTTAACTATAATTAGTGCATCCATGCGAATGGAAATTATGCAGAAAAGTAGAGAACAAAAAAATAAGCACACACACACACACATACAAGACACAAGATATGCTCTCTGGGAAACCCTTTCGAGAGAAAGCCCAACTGGAAGGTGAGGCTGCTTCCCTCTCTTTCTCTATCTGGAAATATGGCTGCAAGTACAAAGAAGTAATGGATGTGGCCCGTGGGATGCTACAGTGCACATATCCTCTATGTGTGCTCTACCTCCTATCTCTCATGACTATCTTTGCTTATTTATGGAACAAAATGCTCTCGAAAGAATGGAATGCCTCTTCCTCCTAGTGGCTTGGTTATAGCACAACCCGATAGCCTACTAGTGGTTAAGTTTGACTACATCAACTCTTAACTAGAGTTACAAAATAGACTCTTCTAGAGTATCTTACATCAAAAACAAGTGGATATCCCATTTTCCATGAATAATGGGGGCTGACACGGAATCCTCCCGAACTATAGGTGTGAAAACAGGAAGGTCAACTTATGAGTGGCATAACTTTTGCGTATGGACTCTAATTAGTGTGCTTCTTGTGTCGTTGGAAAGGTCTTTGTGTGTAGAATAGCATGAAAAAGTGATGCATTAAAGTAGAAAAGTCTTACACCCAAAAAAAATCATTTGATGTCTCAAAATGATCTCGGAAGATTTCAAACCCTGTTTCGCCAAACTAGGCCCCGCTGGTAAAAATGGACCCGTGAGTTGATTCCTCCACTTTTTCCACTCCAAATGCATCTAGATGTATGAAAAACAATATAATGATCCAATTCAGATCAAATTTGAATGTTGGGCAAGCATTATAATGTGCATCATTTATGGTGTAGTAATGGCTATTGAAATTTGGCAAAGGCAAAGAGGTAATAATTGACATTTAATTATGGGAAATAAAGGAAAATAGGAGAAAAGGAAGGTGAAAAGGCACAAATTTGCATGCAAGGGAAATTAGAGGAAAAATAATGGAAAAAGGAAGAAAAAAGGAGACATCAATAATAAAAGGGCATGAGAGAAATATTTCATAGTTTTTATCAATTTAGTTTTGGCTCTCTTCTTCCATAATCTTACACTCTTGCACACTTAGAGCATTCTTGGGGCACTCTAACATTCACATGGATTGGCGAAAGCAAACAAAGAACAAGCAAGGAATTGGAAGACAGTGGAAAATAAGGTTGTATCAACAACTACAACATGAATACTTTGCAGGTAACAAGTTGCATGTGTGATTTCCTTGCTAGTTTCTGGATGCATGGTACTTGCATGTGGTTATTTGGCTATTTTGTTGTCATTGGCATGAGATTTTCCTGGATTAACAGTGTTTCAAACTTACCTTTCCATTTCGTGGATAACCATGGTGTTGTGGGTGTCTTGTGTTGGTTTAAGCTTGGGATGGCCGGTAGACTTTGGATCCTAGTGAGGTGGTCTCAGGAAATTCCCAAGGGTCAAGGGTAGAGATGGAATTTCGCCTGGAACTCTTGATGGGTGGGTGGAGACAGGAAAATTCCTTTTGATGTGATGAAGAAATATGGAGGCATACATGATCCAGGTGGATATTAGTGGCCACTCGCCTATTCCACCTAAACCCCCCAGTCAATTTCATCTGTTTCCTTGTTCACTTCAATATTTACTATTTTTAGCATTTTTTCGGGTCCTAAATTTTCGAAGCAGTTTTGACCCCCTAAACGACGTTTTCTGGGGTCCACGGCAGACCCATAGTTACAGGCGAGGGCCTGCGGCAAAACTTGTAGTACTCAGCGAGACCTTTCCAACAAGGTATTGTACGGGCTAAACAGAGATAATATGACCAAGTTATGACCCCGAGAAGTTGGCTACCCAACTAACCCCAACGGGGCCCACAAACTCTTGGTGTTACATCTCTTGGGGTTAGGGTTTTGGTTGTTTAGGGGTTTCTCATGTTTTCCAATAATAAATAGGCCCTTGAGCCTCATTGTAACACAGTTCAGAGGCATGTAGCGGCGGCATCTCTTCTCAAAGATAAGCTACCATTGCCTGAGCTATCTTATTTCCATTCTGTTTGTAAGCATAGTTCAATATTTT
>APFE030437841.1:109251-130151 GCA_000404065.3 Pinus taeda | reverse complement strand
AACAAGAGTCCCACTCATAACAAAAGTGAGTGTTGGACCAAGCAGTCGCAGGTGGCCGAGTTGAAGGCTCCAAAATTAAATGCATGTTTCGACCCTCAGTTAGAACCCAACAAGCGGAATGGCAAAGGGAAGTAAATCATTGATGCGGAACCCAACATCACTACTACCACCCCCAAAATCTAGAAGAACAAGCCCAATGGCCGAGAGGAGGGAGAGCATATTTTCCACTCACAGATGTGGGTGGAGGGTTCCCCGCTGCAATTTGTGGTCGACAATGGTAGCGAAAAGAACGTCATTTTAGTAGAGGTATCAGGTGGCTTCATGAAGGATGAGATCTAAAAGTTCACTAGCAGTGTCACCTTCCCTACATCACTAAGCCTTTCACAGACGAGGTACTGTGTGATGTTACACCTCTGGATGTTTGTGATGTATTATTAGGCCAGCAATACTTGTGAACGCTACATGTTTTGTATGAGTTAAGGTCGCGTGCTATCATTATTTCTTTGGTTAATTCATTATACAAGATACCAGAGGCAAGTCCACCTACTGCTACCTTTTTGATCGCTGCTAAGAGAGGTAGCAAGCTCATCTCCTAGACTAGGAAATTCATTTGTTTGGCTCACACCCAAAGTAAGGGGAAGATTGTCACCACATCCATGACCCTCTTGAAGGGTTCATCCATGGAACAACAACAACAGAGGAATACTGTCATGACAAAACATAGGAACAACTTCTCCTCACCCTCAGGGGTACCACACAAGCTCTAGGTGGGCAACAATGTTTGGTTTCATCTGCAGAAAGAATGCCTTACAATAGCCCATCAGAAGCTCTCACCACACCGACATGGTCCTTACACCATTACTAAGGCTGTGATAAATAATTATTTCGAGCACAACATTCCTCCATTCCTTCGTTTGCGCTGATCAAACACTTTTTCTCTAGGAAATAGATATTTTATTACCATTTGTCATTGTAAATATCATTTTCCTTATTTTTTGGATTGAGTGACTTGTTAACAGAAGTTTAAGCCCACAGGGAAGGTTGTGAGCTTCTATCGATGAGTTACCATAAGTGTTGTCACAAAGAAATCACAGGTAGAAATTGCATAAATAAGATACTCAAGCCTACTAATCACATGTTTTTGACTCCTCATAGAGAGAGTACCATCCTCAGTTGGAGCCAATGTTGGGGTCCTATAATTTATAGGATCTGAAAGTAATTCAGTATTCTATCTCAAAAATCTTATTTTTTAAATACTTCTAAATTTACCAATGATCTCCAAACAAAGAGAAAAAATAGAATAATATATGAAAAGAGGGTATAAAGAAGAAAAATAAAGAGAAAAAATAATAATATCGAAAAATAAGAAAAGATTGAACTCCACCATAAGAAACAAAAGTCGAAAAGAATAATACTGAAAGTGTTGCAAGTTTAAATGCCACTGCTCATAGTTACTTTTTCTTCATTACTGTAAAATAAGATTGTGTGCACCTTGTTCAAAAGACCACAATCACTAGTTTTAATTTAATCATACAGTGTAATCATGATTAAAGTTATTCAATTTTTTGTCAATTAGATAGGGAATAAATATTTAACCAACAAATTAATCTGGGTAAATCATTAGTTAGGTAGAAAATGAAATTGATCCAATTTCTTGATTTGAATCAATAGGAGAAATAAGAGATAGGTTACATATTTTTTCATTCTGCATAAAAGAAAAATAAAAATGAGTTTTGCAGTCAAAGTGCACCTAGGAGATGAAAATAAAAAATGCTAGTCTAGATAAAGGTAGGTAGATTAGGTGATTTGGCAAAAATTTGCATATACAAATTTTATCCTAAGTTTTAAGGATAGCATAAAAGGTCGTAATGTGGATGATGAGATAAAGTATTAAAAATGTTTCATTATATATCCCTCATCCTAATTTCAATAGGGAAATGTCTGGGCTATGGATAAAATATTACATACTTTTCATCATCCATCCTTATCCTAAGTTCGAAAACTAATATTAAAAGCATATAAGGACAGATATGGTTAGTCGCTTATGATTAAAGTTTGGGATGTTTGAGAGCCTCAAGATCTAATCCCCTGCTTCATCGACGGACCTCATCCTTTTTCAGCCCCTATTTTTCAATATTCCTTTACCACTGTGCGGGCAAGGGTCGAGGAGGTGGTTTCTCCCGCTCGTCCCTACCCCTTATGTGGCACATTCTAGGGATTTCGTCCCCCCCAGCCAAAACTGCTAACCACTTGCTACACCCTCTAGAAAATTCCTTCCCCGTTCATCCTAAAGCGCCCCACCACTCTTCCTCCACCACTCTCTGCCTGCCACATGTCATGACCGTTGGACCAATTAAATGTGTTCCCGGCCAAAATAACCCTTCTTCATTCATTTCGTTTTCTCCTAGGTAAATTTTCAACCTAACGTCTCGCGACATTTTCCAACGGGACATTCATCACAGATTTTAAATATCCCATAGCTTATCATTGTAACACCTTTTCACTCTTGTTGTTTATGTTATGCACAATTTCCTTCAATGATCTCTATCAGAGGATCTTCATGACCAAGCTAAGATGCACTCACATTTCGTCTCATTTTCGCCTAAGAAACCCTTATTCTTTTTTCCTCGTTAGGCCTCTTATGCATATTCATCTTGTACCCAGAGTTTCATAGCCATGCCTCCTCAGGCTAAGACCCATGAGAAGACCATTAATCCTTTAATTCCCTCTTCTGTAGATTTAGATCATGCAACTTTAGCTGATAGGGATTACTAATGTAATGAAACTTTGTCTCACTGCAATTTTCTGGAAGTATATTGTTGACTATAGGCTAAGGACACAGATAAAACTGATGAGATCATCTTAACGAGTCAAACCTCCCCCATTACATTTTCTCCTTGATATTCCATGCCGCAGAATTTACGAGAAGATGTCAAGCTTCTTATATCCTTGCCCAAAGAGCCATTATTTCTCCTAGAGGTGACATTTTTTTCACCATAAGAACCCAATACATTGACCAAATGATGATGCCCCCGCATCGAAAATGCTACCCTTTTCTCCTTAGAAGCCTTCACCCAACCTTATCAAATGCTAGACTTTGCCACCAGAGCCAAACATTTTGTGATTTTCTTGCCACAAAATGCCCAATTACCCAAAAATAATCATCCATATCCTTCTTCCATCCTCCTTCATCAAGCGAAGCAGATTGATTCCATGGTTTCTTACATTTTAGGCTATCATTCTGATCAGTGGGTAGATGAGCCTATTCTAGGATTCCTTTCCATATTTTTCATCGATAGAAAGCCCTCCTTAGTGGTCAACTTCAATCAATTTTTGGCTGATAATATTCATTAGAAATTTATTAAGTTTCCTACAAAGAATGTGTTCAATTACACCTATATTTTGATTTACATGTTCCTCTATTATGAGACAAACAAATTCAATTTTGCATTACAAAAGCTTGATGATGGAGGGAACCAGTAGCGAGTGATCTGTCCAACATCATTGGTCATGAGAGAACAACATGAATTCAGTTATAAATAGTTTATGGAAGACTTTTTTTATGCAACCATGAACGTTCTGAATAGTGCTATGTAGCCCATAACTAATGAGGAGATCAAAAGAATTTTACATTTGTCAAACGAAGCAAATATTGGAGATTGGTACCTATATAAAAAATACACATAAATTAGTGAGTATGGATGTGAATTGGCACCCTATAAACTCCCAAAATACCTCCCAATGAGGATTTTTTCCTTGGAATATATCAGGCAGATGCTGAGTTCGGATGAAATCAACTTTTTAGTGGCGAGGCAGAATTAAAAATTCAGGATAAAGACAGAGGTGGGCCCATTTCTATGTAACACAAGGGCATCAGGTGAAGAGGCACATAAGATACTTAAAGAAATGAAATTTAGTTTGAGCTTTGCCTCGTATTGTTACCCCTATGGCATGATCTCAAAGCTTAGATTGGAAAACAAAAACAATCCTTACATTCATACTTTAAGGCCATATATAGAACAATATGTCAATCAGTCAGAGTGGGTAGAAAATACCTTGTACGAAGCTGAAGAAAAACTTATGTCTACTTGTAGTTTGTAGGCTCTTGTTCCTTAGGAAAAATCAAGAAAAAGACAAGGGGACTAAGGATCATCATCTACAATGGCGAGTGAAGCCAAAGAATTTAAAATCAACTATAGGAAGAGAGAAAAGGTAACTCCTAGAGTAGAGTTGGACAAATAAAATGAAGAGAAGGAAATTGTCATCGTCATAGATTCACCACCTCCAACTACCAAATTCACTGCATCTACTTCTAAACCTTCATATTCACAAGGTCATAAGGAAAGTGAGATAGAATCACAAAATGTCCAAACAGGAAAAGAGAAGACAGTTTTTTACGGGTACATAGAGATAAAGCTAAGCAATGAAATTCTGGAAATATAACCAATTCTGGAAGCAAAACTCCAACTCATAGAGTAAGTTGCTATCAGTCTTTGATACAGAGCATGGAAAAATGCAGATGGCCTTTCTTGAGGCCCAGATTCCATATCCCAAATCAACAGTAGACTACAAAATCACAATATTTGAGTTCACCACAAAGGGTATACATCCCATTGATCAAATGGAGGTGGACAAAAAGACTGGTCAAATGATATCCTCCACTCTACCTAACACTACAATGTCCCTATCTAAATTGAAATTTTCTTTTGTAAATGTGGAGTCACTCATCAAAATGGAGAAAGTCTCCTCCTTTGCGAAAGATAATAGGATCAATTCCTTGGAAGACTTGGTGATTAAAATAGGGTAAGACCCTAAATATGCCAATGCTAGTGAGGAGATTCTTAGAAGGAAGAACCTCAACATTGCAGCATTAAGGAAACAACTCAAGATGCCAGCAACAAAAGATCCAATGACCAAGCAATTCATTTAGATGAATATATTAGACTCCATGAATGATATTTGGTCTTCTATCCAAATAATATTTGAGCAGAAAGAGCTAATGGAGAAGGCTACAACAACTATTATGAAAGGAAGAGAAAAGTTGGGAGAGATGCCAACATAAGCTACTCATACAATCAAGTTCTTAAATTCAATGTCTAGGTATGAGCTGGAGGAGGTAGGAATCACTAACATAAATACCACCATTCTAGAAGTAAAGAAAGCCTTCACAAAGGAAATCTCATTAATTAGTTGGAAGGAAGGTGTGAAACCCTAGAGATGTAGCTAAACAAGTTTACAAATATAATTGAAGCCTTAATGCAAAAGGGACTCCCGAGTATCTATGTCATAAATGACAAGTTGATCACTCACCAGGATTATATCCTAAATATGAAGGAAGTGGCCAAAAGGAGCATTAAGTTTAGTCTAATAAAGGGAAATGTGACAACAAAGGCATTTTCGGAGACCATGTCAAATGATTTCCATGTACAGAACATTTAAAACACATTTATATTGTAAAACCAACTTTTTCCAAATACAAGGAGGTGGATGAAATTTATATGAGAGTAACAAAACGATAGTTCGAGATGAAAAGAGATGGGAATAATTAGTTGATTTACCGGATTAAATCATAACTCAAGAGAGGTAAATCAACTTTCCAGTGCAACAAAAAACATGAGGGTTAGTTCAGCATCACAACACAGTTTAGGGATGACTTAGCAACCGAAACCATCAAAACACGGCCACCCTTCTCTTCAATAGCCTACATGGCCTATTCCTTTACCAAGATTGGATGATATAGTTTTTAATTAGGATAATAATATATTGTTAGTTTGACATCTATTTTGTAAATAATTTTTGTAATTTTTCATTATAAATACTTCACTGTTCAAAGTATTAAGCATTGATTTCTGAATGCAATTTCCTTCTGCATATTGTAATTTTAAAAGTACTCGAGCATCAATAATACAGGGACATTTCTTAGGATTCATGTGGTGTGTTAAATGGTGATGTATCTCTTTTGTCTATTTGTTTAAACATTGTTATTTTTTTCCTTAGTTATTCTAAATATTCGAATTAATGAACATAAACTCTTATAAATATGATTCATTATTTAGAGCACCCTATTTTGGGTGTTGTTAATTTTAATGTTTTCCGAAGTCAGATCAAGGAATTCTTAATTTCTCCTTCCTCTCTACTGAAACTTACACTTTTGCTTTTCCACGATCCATTGAAATTCTGAAATGATCCATTTACTGCAACCTAGCTTGCCCTATGAGAACTCCTCTAAAAATTGATGCTAAACTCTAGTTTAGTTTATAGACTCTATAGCCCAATGGAATTATAACACTCAAATCAGCCAAACATTTCAAACAAAACAAACAACTACTAGTTAACTAGACTAAAATTTACACTAAAACAAAGCTAAATTAAACATAGAGATCCATCTTTGAAGCGACTGCTAGATCCCAACTTTCAAAGTAGTTTTGATGTTGTCCTATGTATTTACACCCTCAACTTCAAAAAATAGAGAACCACAACACTCAACATCACTGCAACCTCCATTCCTAAAGAATGCCAACATCAATTGCTAAAATCCATTCTCTCCTCAAATCGATCTTTCCTTCCCTCGTGATGGGCCACATTGGTTGTCTAAAATGTTGATAAATGAAAATTGAAGGGTTAACCTAGAAAACTCTCTACTATTCTAACATTTTTATCAATATGAATGGTTGAACCTTATTTTACATTATTTCACGAGTTACTCTATTTTCTAACACCTAGGAAATGCAACATATGGCCATTAGGCTATAATACTCTTATCAGATATGAGAAAATAAAACATGTGAGTAAATATATATTTATTTCTTTCCAAAATAACCAAATATTGTCGATACTGCTCCAAAGTGACATTCTCGTAGAAAATATAAAAGTACCCGTTCGATTCCAAAATTCCAATATTGCATGTATGTGAAGACATGCACATACTACTCAATGGCACGGGCGGGACCAGTGAATCTAACGGTAAGCATCGACATATTGTAATTGTAGCCATGATACTTTTCATACTAAGTTCTCCATTTAGTTGGCTTTGGTATGCATAAAACACTTGCTATTTTAGCGAATCAATTTCATTAGATTTTAGATTGTTGAACCTATATTTGTGGGAGTATGTCCCCATACAGTGAAACTCAAAAGCAAGCACCAGACTTCCTTCTCTCAATGGATATAACTTCAGAAAATGTTGTTGAATTCTATTGAGTTTCACGACATGAAAAAGATCATGCTGTTGCAAGTAGTTATCCTTTCTCTTTTGTTAACATCATAGATGTCATAAATTTCCAACGCTGTGCTCCATCCAAGTTTTCATGTTGTTGCTAGGTGAAGCATTCACCATACTTTGGGGCAGTAAGCTTATTAAAATAGCTAAAGCTTTATTTGTATAAGGAAAATTTTTAGACCGATGAAAAATAATTGAATTACATTTGAAGGTTGAATCTCATAGGCATTCAACAGCAATAGTAACTGTTGGAAATTTTAAGGGGTAAATCATCCCAATAGAAACTAAGGTATAAATGTTATATTTATAAAAATATTGAAAGCCTTGGTCCAACGTGTATGCTTCATCTTATGAAAAAAACTTACTACATGGCAGTAGAAATGGTAAATATACTCGTTGAAACTAGATCTCAGCTCGTGGACATTATGGTTCTTGTTTTATATTTCAAATTGCCGATCTTAAAATTGGAGAGGACAAACATCTTACGATATCTGTCGATGATGGGATTCAACCTTATGCTAAACTTTTTGTTCTAGCAAAGCTTAAACCTGCCTTCAAGGAGGGTGGATCGATAAATTCTTTGTGCGAACCCCTTAGCACACAAAGTTTTCAACTAGATATGCAAGGTGAAACATTCAACATTCGTATAAACTATGAGGTTGATTATTTAGTCATTCATGATAATTTTGGAATGCAATGGCTACTAGGGAACTGAAGCCAAGCGAGTGATGGAGTTGTTGCTTCCCTCCTAATGAAAAGGGCACTGGCGATTCAGAAGGGCTTACATATTCTTTGTATATGTAGGTTTGTACCGTATTCAGATTGACTCATTATTTAGTGAATTTGTTAAGTTCAATGTCATGACGTGATTTCTTATGATCACCATGCAAGAATTTTGTAGTTGTTGAGGTTTGATCCAGCCGTTATGGGAATTGGCCCAGTTGTTGCAATTCCAGCTGTAGTCAAGGCAGCCGAACTTCAAACAAAGGGATATTGATCTTTCCGACATTAAGGAAATAATATTGACAGACAGTAATAGCTTTATGGAATTCCCAACATTATTTGACTCAGCATTGTCAAGTATATATTTAACCCGTATTTCACATGCAGGCCTTTGCTTCACAATATATAGGTATATGTAGTTTTGTATCGTATTTAGATTGATTCATTAATTAGTGCATTTATTAAGTTCAATGTCATGAAGTGATTTCCTTATGATGACCATGCAGGAGTTTTGTAGTTGCTGGGGTTTGATCCAGTTGTGATGGGAATTGGCCCAGTTGTTGCAATTCCAGCAGCAGTCAAGGCATGTGGACTTCAAGCAAAGAGATATTGATCTCTTCCGTGATTAATGAAGTAAGCTCTACAGAAAATAATAATTTTATGGAATTCCCAACATTATTTGATTCAGCATTGTCAAGTATACATTTTAACCATATTTCATATGCAGACCTTTTCTTCACAATATGTGTACTGTGTCCGAAAATTACAATTGGATCTTGACAAAGTGAATTCCAACGGAGTAGAGATGGCTTTTGGTAACCCACTTGGTGAAACGGGTAAGATTAGTGAGAAAGCCTGCTCAATTTCCAGTTTCATAGATGGTTGTTACATTATAACGGTCTCGAGGTTTTTCATGTGAAGATCTTTAATAGTTCTCTGTTTGAAGACAATAAATGAATGGTTTTGATTATAATTCTGATATATGACAAAAAATTAAGAATGGGCTGCTTAGAATTTGAACATCAATCCAAAATATAACATCTATTCTGAGTCCAAAATATAGGATTTGTTCTATGTATCTGCACCAACGAGAGAAATGTGCTCTTATAGTAGTCTAAGGTGAAAATATGTGTCCCCTACATATGTAACATGCTCATCTATTTAAATAAAAAAAAATTGATTTCTGAAGTTTTATGTCAAAAATGAAGTAAAAAACTAGTGATTTTTTATTTTTTTTAAATGAACATAATATAAAAATATGGTTAGTATAGATCGATCCATTGGAAAACGTTAACAACTAGGGAGTGAGCTAATGATTGGCTCACTACCTCTCCCTTTTTATCTATTGAATTTGACATTATTCTGATCCAACGTATACAATGGAAACACTGTGAGCCAATGATTGGCTGACTTCCTGGTCGTTAATATTTACTTAGCTCCATCTTAGCAGGGGATCTTCAAGAACCTAGAGATTTGCACCTAAGTTTTTTTTAATTCCTTTTTATTATTAATAGATTTAGGTTACGATGAATCTATGTTAGTAAATATCTATCTATCTATATAATGGATTTTCCTTACTCTGACGTTGTCAATCTGTACCTTTCTATGGATGGTAAATAATATATAGATAACTTGAAAAGAAGAAAGCAACTTGTATCATCTATTTCGTAATCTTAGATGTTCTATTCAGATAGCAGGAAATAACCATAACATTCTTGGGGGTTTGGGCTTCAATTACTTGCATAATGGATCGATCTATTTCCCCTTATCTCATGACTGTAAAAATTCTGCATGAATATTTTAAAACAAGGGTTGTTTTCTTGGCATCAATGTTTTAGGTGCTTTTTGTGTGCCACATTGTTGCATGAAACGAAAAGGTGTGGAAAAGACAGTAGATTTGGAGTAATTTCAATGCGCAGAGGTGGGTAAAAACCCATGGATTTGATAGTTCTTTGTTGCTCTAATTTTACTTCCTTGAATGCTATTCGGTATTGTGATTATATCGGGCACTGGAATAGTTGCAACAAGAAGTTTTTGAGTGTGCGGATGTTTTCGCTCCCTTCAGCGACAGTAGCCAAGTCAAAGCTAATGCTATCTTGTCAAAGGATGCAATGTAAAAAGTTCCTTACCGTAGTCGATTAGTTTACAGTGCTGTTGGCCTTGTTTTCCATGTAAATCTGGCACTTTTAACAAATATTTATTTTAATTGTGCAATGTTTTTCAAACAGTTTATTTTCTAAAGGTTGGATCTCTTCTTATCCAAGCAGGTTATGAAGTTTATGTCAATATGTAAGCACTAGGTTGTGTATCACTTTGCTGGCAATCTAACTGGATGTTGCTTCCTTCAGAGTTTTAGAATGACTTTGTAATGTGGGGCGATGACTCTGTAGGGTCGAATTTCTGTATGTAATCTAGCAATTGCTGGAAAGAATCTAGTACACGCTACTCATCAATCACAGAGGAAACTTTGCATTGGCGCCACTTCAGATGAGACATCAAACGAGGCACTCATATCGATTTTTTCACAGTATGGAGAAATAAAGAAAGGTTGTGTTGCATATGGCGAGAATACAAACAGATCCAGGTAATTTAATTTTTGGCTAAAAGTGAAATTATTAAATGGAAACTTTAGTTTCTTGTTACGCCTTAAGGCGTTCCCCCTGACATCAACACCCCCAGCTGCTACCCTGTGCGATTATGGACCATCGATTATCTATGTTAGACGATAGAAGCATCTTCTACCGTCAGATTCTCCCAGCAGCTATATAGCGAACATGGATGGATACCTCCACGTGGTTACTAGCTCTCTAGCAATTGCGCGAAGAAGATTGATACTCCACGCCTTTAATAACTCCCCAGCAATTGCGCGAAGAAGATTGATACTCCACGCGGTTAATAACTCCCAGCAATTGCGGGGCGAAGATCGATATGGTTACATGGAGGCTCCTAATTTTGCTCTGTATCCTGCAGAGCCTGTGGCACAGCGCTCCACTCTTTCTAAATTTTAAGCAAATTTTGAAGGTTTCTGTGTTTGATTTAAGCTGGATTGATGGCTAAAAACGGGAGCACTCCTTGTTGTTTTTGGGAGGCCGATCAAGAAGCTGCGAGATCACTTTCTCTAGACCAAGAAAGAACAGTACTTGAACACACATAAGTCATTGCAAATAGAGAAATGGTAAGTTCCTGCGGTTCTGAAATGAAATGATAAATAGTAATGATCTTAGGATACAATGCACCTCACTCCATTTCATTCTTTCGATTAGATAATGGATAAAAATATGGACGGAGATGCTCATCAGATCTCTAAAAATTAAAGATAAAGATAGCAGAGGAGTCATCACCCTCGCTTCTGATGAACAATATTTTTCTGTTTAATTGATAGTGCCAAGGGTTGCAGAAGCATTAGACAACATTACCTTAAGCGGGTGGTTGAGATTAGATGGTTTCTCTGCCGCTCTCGTATCCAGAAGGGCAGTCAATGATTACATTGTAGACAACAAAGGAAGTAGGTTTGTTGCCAATGCATTTTTAAAGAATTCTTGGGTATATTCTAATCCAGAAAACACCAGTATTTCGAAATTTTGCAGGTGCTCACTTTTAGAGGTGCTCTTCTCAGCTTTGTAACCCTATCTTTTTCTGTGAACTTGATTTGCTCTGTTACTTGGGATGTGCTAATTGCATTGGATGGAGGTCCTGGCAAATAGTATGAACCGCGGACTCAGTTACCCTCTAAACATGTTGATTTCATAACGGTAGCCGTTGGTATAGATTTGGTGATATTCTGGTTGCAGAGATTTATTTTAGAACTGTCTCTGCATAAGAAATGTCGATGGGGTTAGAAATATGCTTCAAACAAATGGTTGTAACTTGTTACTCGGTCTCGTCCCATGGAATCTTGCCAGGAGAGTCAATATATTCATGGAACTGGCTTTTGAACACCATGAGTCAAACCATGATCTAGATTAAATGTTCGATGACAAATTTGTCAGAATGATATGAGTGAATATTCGATCAAAACATATTATGTTCTCTTCTTTAGTATGGTTTTTTATATCAGATTTATATCTTATTGCAGGCTCATGGTGGGCCCATGTAATGTTTCTAAACCTCGGAGCTGGAAACCAAGTGAGCATAGAAAATGGACAAGGTGTCTGGCTTTATTACACTACATCTCTTCTTCAAATCAATTTTATAATTTAAGCTGCAAGCAAATGAAAGAATTAAACTTACATTTCCGATATTCTAATGAGGGCGGAGCTCCTATCACACCCAATTCCTTTCCACTGGATCAAATAGCAAGGATCGGAAATCCAATCTTTTATGTTGAAACTCCTTTTGATACTGTGGAGAGCTTCAACTGCAATTTGGGAGCTACTTGGTGAGACATTCAATAATAATAGCAATAAATTGAGCATGAAAAGTTTGGTGAGGGAACTTACTATATTGTAAATAAGTCGCCGGTTGGGTATCAACTAGGATGTAATACTCAAAGGCCTTGATTATCGGACCAAGCGTCGACTTAGGAGCCTTCACTAAATTAAATTGGATATCTGTTGTGTCAGATAAAAAGGGTAGCTCTATGGCAGAATAATTTCGCACCATAGTAATGGTTTCAGACCATTTTTTACCATTTATTGTGATGTAAAAAGATCTCGACTCAGACACATTTAACCGCTCGATCTCTGCAAAATACAACAGAAGTAATGATTTGGTTCCTTGCACAAATGATCGTTCAGAGAATCCAAAGTAGGGTTGCGAGCTGTTTACAACCCATGCCTTTTGCATGACAGCAACTGGAGGAAAGTCCTTGGTATTCTTTGTTGAAATTGGCATTTTAGAACTTACAGGCTGTACACTTCTTTTAGTTTCAGCACTTAAAATTCAATCGGATGTCCAAATGCGGTCCAAGTTGTCAAGAGGATACCTGCTTAATTTACCATACAAAGCTATTCAACTCAATGATTGAATAAAAAATATCACAAGAGCTATGTAACAAACCACAAGGCTCAAAGTTCAAACTCCTTGTACTAAGTGTTTTCATTCTCAACACTCCATTGTTACACAGAGAGAGTTTTAAAGAGCTATAATTTTACAATATTGCAATAAATATCATTACGCTGAGATTTAGATATTTAAATGTTCAAAATGTTCACCTTGCCATTGAATTTCTATTCAAATGTTCAAAATGTTCACCTTGCCATTGAATTTCTACCCACTGCTCTTTTCGTCCCAAGATTCAACATCGTTCCTGGCCTAGCCTCTGCATACATGCCTTTTCTGAGAGTCCTCAACTCGATCGAACTCATAAAGGGATCATCACTCTCAGAGGTTCTGATCAAGCAAACACACACGACTGTCCCTGAACTAGCCAAGATTATTTCATAATAATATCCATTTGTATTTATGACTATTACGTTTCGCACAGTCACCATATCCAGCGTCTCGACAGAGAATGAGAAGCTTGGCGATTTTTGTAATGCACTGTAATTTCCAACGACGAAGTAGAGTCTTAACAGGTAATGCGTATTAACATGTGGTTGACAAAAGCAAATAGCCATATTATCTCTAATAACTGTATTCATGCATGAAGCCCAACAGAAGTGGAAAAGTTTAACACACCCATCTGTTAAGCCATAAACTTATCGTGCAGAGGATTGATTGTCACCCTTTGAGGATTACACCATGAATGCGTGAAAATGATCTCCTGCGGCCTTTTAATGGATCTTGTGATGATGATGCTCTTGTGACGATGATGCCCGATTGAGGATGAATCTGTGAGAAAAAAATATTATCGCTTATGACCAACCTGAGTCATACAACTGGTAGAAATATTGCCACTTATCTCATAATACATTATATGAAACACTTGAAACAGAAATCCTATATACTGTTTGTAATTCTTATTTTTCTAATTTAAGCAACTTGTATACAATTAATTTATATATAAGGTCTTTCAGTGAGATACATGTGAAATATTCACTACTCATAATTACTCATTCACTTATTACATTAAGCAATTTTGAAACTGTTGAGCACTAATCATTTGATTGCTAATTATAAATGTTTACAATAAGTTATGAATAACACACAATTTACAATTTCTAGGAAATATACTTATAAAAGGAATTGGTGAAGAATTGAATATTTTATTTGTATTGGTTGATACAAAAGAATACGAAGAAAATATCCTTTTCTTCCTTCACCATTCACATCAAATTGGTTGAAAAATAAACTAAATGTAAAAAATAGAATAGAACTATAATCTTGCTCGAAAATTGTGATTCTTTTTATATGAAGTTTTAACTTTGTGAAGATTGTGATTATTTTTATATTAAGTTTTTTTTTTTTTTTTAATTTGGATGTAAAAAATTTATATAATATATAACATGAAATTAAGATTATAAATTATTTAAGTTAAATTATATATATATATATATATATATATATATAATATATATATATAATAATATATAATTTGAAAAGTTCCAAAAGAAAAAGTTATATTTTTTTTTGGTTATATTATAGAAAAAAGTTCAATAAAAATAAATTAAATTATAACATGTTTCCCAAATTATATGGGATTAAGTTATGAATTTAGCTTCAACAATATAAATATTTTGATATAAATAATTATATTCATTCTATATATTAATATATATATATATATATATCGAAATATAAATTTTCTATATAAATAATTAGTTAGCAGTTGTTGACCCATTGTAGATGTATTCTATCATTTTGTAAAATTACAAAATACACTACTATTTTGAGAACTTGTAGACTCGCGAAATGAGTTGACCCATTGTAGAAATATTAGTTATTGGGTCAGATTAATTAAAATATGAGAGTCCACTTCAATTATCAGTGGGAAGAATATATTGCTCTGAGGAAGGAGAACTCCTTGCCATATTCCTTCTAATTCAACTGAGTTGTTTTCATCCCAATTGATTGACCCCATAAATGTTTGGAGAACATTGTCCTTGTGATTTTTGAATATTCCTCCAAATCTTGCTTTACCTGGATTTCCTTTTGACGCTCCATCAAAGTTGAGCTATACCATGGGTGGTGGGGGTGGAGTCCATTTCTCAGGTGTAGCTCCAGATGGAGGGATTTTCCTTTGGTGTGCCTGCTTATGGTTCCACTGAAGGTTCCAGTTCACACATATATCTTGTTCCTCTGGAGTGGAGGGGAAGTCATCATCAAGCCAAGTTTGGAGCATCAAGGTTTCTCATATGTTTCGACACATGTTGTTCTATAGAACTTCTATGGAGAGGAATGGTCCTTGAAGATGCGACTATTTCTCTCTTTCCAAATTGTCCACATGAGGAAACCTGGTATTAGCTTCCACAAGGCATTTAATATTTTGCTCTTATAAGGGTGAGGTGCCCAAGAGTGAATAGTTCTGGTGGAATTCTCCTTATTTCCTCCATTTTTTTGTCATTTGAAGCTAAATTTCTCCCAAAGTCGGGTTGCTAACAAACATGAGTTTAGGAGATGTTCCTTAGTTTCTTCTCCCTGTTTACAATTTGGGCAGATGGAATGTCCATGAAAACTCCATTTCGTTAGATTATCCCAAGTAAGGATTATGTTTTGGCACGGAAACCAGAAGAAGGTGGAGATTTTTGGCCAAATTGGTGGATCCCAAACTTTATGCGAGAGGCTATCCTTGACGGTTTGGTCCCTTAGTATTATATGATATGCTTCTTGGGATGTGAAGGTACCTCTCGTTTCATAACCCCATCTAATGATATATTTCTTATCAGAGTGGCATATTTCCCTGTTTGAGAGTTCTTTGTCGAGGCTATCTTTGATGGACTGTGTTCCTTGCCCAAGCATGAGGTTCGAGCTTAGCCATTGTCTATAACCTTTGGTGTGAGCTTCCTCCCAAAGTTGATTTACTTTAATCGTCAGTTGCTCTACCCAATCCTGAAGTTGGTGGGGTGTGAGTAGGTCCTTCAATTTGGGTCTTTGCTGCGAGGAGTCCTCCCAAAACCTTTCATTATCTCCATTCCTCATTTCCCAAAAGCTGTTTTGTTGAATTAGATCTTTGTGTTGTTTGGCAGAATTCCAAATTAGAGAGCCTATGCCAACTTCTTTGAGCCGAATTAAGTCATCTACTGGTCTATTATTAGCATACTTAGCTATCCACACGATTGCCCAAGGAGTATGTGGGTTCGAGATCCATTTCCACCATATGTGCACTCCCATGACCTCGTTGCTATGCTGAGGATCCCTTAATCCAGTGCCTCCAGAAGCAATACAAAGAACAGAAAACAAGGAATGTCAAGTGCGCGAGGAAAGCATAATCTTTGGAGAAAGGAAAGATTTTTAATACAAAGATTCAGATAGATATATTAAATTATGGACATTGGGCACATAGTGGATGCGATGGGTTTGGCATCTAAAGCTCTGGAAGCTTGGGTGTTTTTTAACAAGCTGATAGTAGATGCTAACAAACAACCTTTGTGGGCTGAAAGTGCACCATTATTCCCATCATCTTCAAGCATAGATAATTCAGATGAAGACTCAAATAGAAATGAGCATTTGAGATCTATAATTCAATCAGCAAATGGCACATTATTGTACTTTGCAATAGAGGATGGATCACTTTTAGAGCTCTCACAATTGCATCATCTTAAGTGGATAAACCATGGTTGACATCATGGTGATATTGCAGGTATTGCTAATGTTGGGACCTTGCAATCATAGTAACATGCACTGTGAGTACAATTGGAGAGTTGTATGAATTTGACATGAAGTTAAGGCCATCATGGAAGAAACATATTTAGGGTAAACCATGAACAAAAAATATTTCTCTGGTACCATCTAGAGGTTGTACTTTGCATAGTTTGGTTGGAGAAAGTTTTGGGTCACTTTTCTTTTTAGCAGGGATGGTCTGATGTTAGAGAGATAGTTATTCCAAAGAAAGTGGAAGTGGTTTATGCATATGACACCTAATTATGTTTATTTTAGTGTGTTGGGGCCTACTTTTATAAATGAAACATTTGGTGCAAAGACATTGTCAATACTTTTGACCACCAAAACAGGGTCAGAATATGAGTACCAACTTACAAAATTATCAAGTGCAGTAAGGGGAGAAAGAACATTAGAGAAATGGATAAATCATGGATACCCATAAGATGCTAAAGTTCCAAGATTTATTCCGAGAGTGTTGCTTCAAGCTAGAAGGCCCTTATTTTTGCTTTGGATATCATCAACTAGGGGCGCTTCGTTTGTCAGGTATTTTTGGGGAATATGTTGGTCTGTATATGCATAACATTTTTTGAAGAAAAACATTAGCTAGCTATGAATGGTCGATAATTGATGCACCTGAAAGTGAAGAAGGGAATGCATGTTATTGCACAAAAGCTCATGGACCCTCAAACTATATTGAAAGAGTGAGGGATGCACTAGATCAAGATTATGCAACTAATTCTGGTAGTTTATCAAAAACAAGAAGAAGAAGAGGACATAATTATTAGAACTCTAGTATTGGTTACAAAACACAAAATCATGATTTACAGTCTGAAATCAACACAAAATTCCTAACAATTAACAATATTAGCACTCTTTTCTGCATTCATGCAATGTAGACAGAATATGGATGTGAAGGATTTAATTTTGACATTTATTCTAAATTTTTTGTTCCACTTGAATTTTCCAAATGTGTGATTTTCTTTTTGAGTAATGGATTAATGGAAAGCTTGAGTTTATGGTGCATACATATGGCGTGTATATCCCTCTGATTAGTTATGAACAATAGATGATGATGATAGCAATGCATTTCCCCACAACATATCTATAGTTTATGGAAGGATAATACCTAGGAGATGCTCCTAGATAATGCATTCACTTGCTCACGAGTTTTGTAGGTTCTTAAATTTTCTCATATGGTAGGTGGTGAAACATTCAATCCATCATTTTTTGGGTATGCATGTGGAGTTGTAGAGGAGCAAATTGTTGATGATGATGCATTATGATCAAAGGAAGTAAGGGTTCAAGAGTGGTTGGTAAAACTAGTTATGTTGTCTCCTAAGTATTTCATTCTCTTACCTTGCAGTGAGTATCTCTCCAATTTCTGGATTGATTTTGTAGGTTCTTACACTTGTTAATATGGAATGGGGTGAAACAATTGATCCATCATTCCTTGGATATGGAGGTGAGGTTGAAGAGGAGCACATTGTTGATTGATGTCATTTTGATCAATAGATCACATAGTTCCAGATTAGTAAAACTAGTTAATGTTGTAATTTTTTTATGGAAAGAACAATTATCTTCTTGGGTTGTGCACCATTACGAGTGTTGTGCTAAAAAGAGATTTTAAAAATAGTGATGACTATATTCAATCAGGTAGTCTGGAATTGCCTAAGATCACTGGTCACATGTGTGATAAATTAGGTTTCCATAATATTATTAGGTGTGCTAATGATTACATGCTAGATGAGATGGAATGCTCTATGCACGACACCTTTATCCACTGTGAGGAGGAAAATGGAATCTAATGTAGAAATATGAGCTTTTATAGAGTTTTTATTTATTGGCTTGATTAAATTATTATCTTCTTAAATATTGATTTCTTCATTTATCTACAATTCCATTATTTAGTCGATATGCTTGCTTTCTTGATAGGTAATTGTTGATGGTGGTGTTGTTGAAGCATCTTATGAGTGCATAGAGAACTTGGTAACCATATAGGTTCTAGGGGAATCTCTTTTGATCACACCAAGTTGAGTGCATAGTCCTTGACTCTGAATGGTACTTTCACAATTTTTTAGTTTTTTGATTCACAATCTCAATTTTGTTCAATATCTGCATGCCTCTATTTTGTTTCTGAAATGCAGATTTTTGCTGGGAATGTTGTCTTCTTGACAGGTTGTTGTTGGTGGTTCTATTAGAGTAACTTTATCGCTATACTTAGGGAACTTGGCAACCACTTTATATTCTAGGGAATCACTTGCTATTTAGAGTTTGAAGAATCTTTTTTGATCATTTCAAAGGTGTGTGCATAACTACTTATTCTGCAGAGTATTGGAATGTAGGTTCTTGCTGTGAATGTTGCAAAAGATGTCTTTATTAATTCTTATTTTCAAAGACCATTTACATTTATGCCTTACGGCGTTTCCTTTGCAACATCTGGTGAAAATTCTAGTAATTATGCTAGCCGAAAGTTTTATATATTACTATATCTAGGTTGGTAATATCGTTTTATATTTCTACTCTGGAATAATTTATTTAAGCATCTGAAAGTTTTATATATTACTATATCTAGGTTGGCAATATTGTTTTATATTTCTACTCTAAATAATTTATTTAAGCTCGGGTTTCTCTTTTGTGACATTCAAGAAGTTTGTTGAAGTGACCAAAATGGGCCTTGGGGATTAAAACATAAATATTGTTGTAAGGAATGAAATTGTGAATTTTTAATGGCTCTTGAGAATTTGTTGTTTTTTTGTAGTTCAAAGGATATACTTTGGGTTCTTTGGAAAATTATAGTTAGAATATTTATTTCTATTTTGACATGTAGGGAAGTTCAGTGATAGTGAAACTCAATTGAGGGCCAGAAGGATAAGGCTACATTACAACCTATACAATCCTCTCAAGTATAGTTGTGACCATAGGTAGGACCAGTTTATGCAACAATGAACCCAAACTATCCATCATATCCAAGCTCACAACTACCTCTTCCTACTCCACAAGCATGCCCTATTGGACTACCTTCATATACTCCACAATCTTCTTATGCTACAAGACCTTCATATGGACATACATTTCTAGAAAAACCTGATTACTCATGGAGATATAGCATCTCTACAATACAAACCTAACTATAACCAATATACAAGATTTCAACCTCAGCAGTGTAGCTAGCCAGGATTTCTTGCAATAGGTACCAAATATGCACCTATCCCTCCATATTATGGCACCTCATGAAGTGATTCTTTATGACATGACGATCAAATATTCTCCTCCTTGTTAATGATTAAGGCTGTTAACCATGATGTCGGTACTTGAATCCACCATTTTAAAAGAGAAATAATCGAAGTTATATTTTAAATTTTTAGCACTTTAGAAGTGTCACTTTTTATAGGTATGAAACCCATGCTAGTCCCACGCACACCATCTCCTGTCTAATACATATGTTTAGTTTTTATATTGAATTTACCTAAACTACAAGATTTTGAATCTTTATGGTTAAGTTATAATTCCTATTTTCTTCCATTATATATCATTGGAGTTCTATATTAATTTTTGGGGGATTTAGAAATGTTACATTCTAGAGGTATGCATATTCATGTAGCCCATGTGAGAGTTTTGCATTAGATTTCATGTTGGCTCCATCATGTTCATTCTCCTTGTTGAATTTCCTACTCTACATGATTGTGATATTTAATTTTGATAGCAGTTATAATGCCTATTTTTGTCAATTTTTGCTATAGGTATATATAATTCTTAAGTTCTTCAGTTATTTCTCTAAACTAAAAACTTGTATTAGAGGAACCATAGAACATGACACGTTTGGTTTTGTACTTTGGTTAGTCTAAAGTTTAAATTATATTTTTTTTAATCCAATTTTTTAGATAGTTGAGTGTAATAACCATGTAAACTTTACTTCCTTGTTCCAAAACCATTATTCTCTACTTCTACTGGATAATTGTTTGTGCCAACTAGGCCAATGAATCCTAAAATACTTTACAAAGTTTTATAATTTTAATTAAAGTTTTAGAATTTAGAATTTATAAAGTTTCAATGTCTAATTTTTTGAAGGGTGCTACGTCAATAGAAGAGCATCCTCTTTCCAAGTAGGTGGTTGGTGGTTCGATTCCATGGTTCCCTAATATTTATAGAAAATGGTGAGGACCACTATTCATCCCTATACATGTATCAATAGCCAGGGTTGTTACAGGGCCATCATCAAAAGTCATTTTTTATATATGAAATAGTGACCATTAATGAA
>APFE030437841.1:73445-99360 GCA_000404065.3 Pinus taeda | reverse complement strand
ACCATTTTATATTTTTGCTGAGGGTCAAAAAATGTCACCAAAGCTCATTGGTGATGGTCAAAAGAGCCTTTGTCATAAAAAGTTGATCATCACCATTCCATATGGATGTCAGGGCATGACGGAATGGAACCACCAACCTCCTACCTGTAAATCAAGTGCTGTTCCATTGAGCTAGCACCTTTTAAAGAATTATACTTTTAAAAATTAGACCTTGAATCTTCATAAAATTTAAATTCTACAACTTTCAATAAATTAAAGTGTTGACAATATTTTACTCACCAAGCAAAGCAGCGACGAAGCTCCAAATCCATAGCTAATGGTTATTGATGTTATAAAAAGTGGGTGGAGGGAAAAATAGTTATGCATAATAGAATGACTATGTTCACTTGAATAGTCAATTAGCAGTGAAACTCTAAAGACATTTACAACCTATAAATGTCCCATAACTAGTAAATGCACGAAATATTCCAACGAAAATTTCATAAGTGGATAGTATATAGAATAAGAAGAGGCATCGACCTCAAATGCTTGTACATCTTGGCAAGCGTTAGCACTCAACACATAGAGGTTGTTATGTATGTCTCCGTACTATCGGACACATGTTGGCATGCCCTAGCATTACCTAACACACCTTCGCATTCATGACCTTACAACTAGCATTAAATTTTTCCATGACTTGGGAACCTTACATTCACTACAACATCTTGACACTCCCTTGTTTTCATGCCCTATATTATTCTCCACAATGTCCAAGGCGGATGAGGAGATCGACAAATGTAACCATAGACGAAGATTTTAGTTTTGTAGCTAGCCCTACGAAATGGGAGAGGGCTCTCTCTATGAAATAAGAGCCAAGAGATGACTAGAATGTAAAGGATTTTAGGCTAGATGGTTAGGCTAAGGTGGGTTTTTGGAAAATTTAGGGACTTGGAACTTTGTCCACTAGTCTCTTGTTTCGCGGGGAATTTGTGAAGGATTTAGAGACTTGAACTCTATCTAGTATAAAGCACCTAACATGTATGATAGAATCTCCCTGGAGTAGAGTACCTCCTTCCTAGAAGAGTGTCCCTAGCTCAAAATATAGAACCCTTCTCGATTGTACACTTTTCTTAAAGGTAAATCTATGCACAAAATAGTATTAAGGAAAATTCCTAAATTAAGAAGATTAAGCATCTAATTTAAACTATAAAAGTATACTAAATATGGCTATATATAAGTTTGGGAAACATTGGACAAGCATGCTTGCATACAAAAACCATAAGATGCCTAAAATCGATGTGCTTCTTTCATTATTACTATACCCTCACAACAAAACTGGAATATGTAGCATGTACCCCAAGGCTATATGCATGTGCAGAAGGCATAGATTTAAAGGATTTGCTGAGATGAAGTACTATTGAAGGAGAAACACCTTCATAGAAAGAGATAAAGTCTACTACAAATTCAACCCATTTGCACACAAACCAAGGCTGCTACTGGGTACAATTCTCTCTTGAATGCAAACTACGATGTATTGTAGTGCTGTAGAAGAAAAAGCACCTTTAGTGCAACATAGATACAACTCTAAAAGATATTATCACATTGGTGAGGGGAGAATAATGTCACCATAAGCTCATTGGTGACAGTTAAAAGAGCATTCATCACCAAAAACTAAACGTCACCAAAGGTGGCATCACCAAAAGTACAAGTGTTGTAATGACATACAAAGTCCACTGCCAATAATGTTTTATAATAATAGATAGCAACCATTACCATTTCATATGAGCAATGGTGACGAACCATAGCATCCGTCGCAAAAAACTGAACATCACCAATGGTGGCATCGCCAAAATATAGGTGTTGTAGTAACATTCAAAGTTCATCACTGATAATGATTTATAATGATGGATAACGACCGTCACCATTGCATATAAGCAATGGTGATGGACCATAGCTTCGGTCACAAAAAACTGAACATCACCAAATGTGGCATCGCCAAAAGTATAGTTGTTATCATGACATGCAAGGTCCATCACAAATATTGATTATAATAATGGATGTTGGATAAAATTAATTGATTAATAAACAAATAAAACAACTAATCTCCTACACATTAATTTTGAACCCGAGGAGCATCTTTCTATGTCAAGGCAATCGGAAAAATATATGTATAACAATACCAACAACTAAGACTAGTTCTATATGATTGTATTCTATACTATCAAGCTCATTTAACAGAAATAAAATGTAAGACATGAATAATAAAACTAAAATTAAAAATAAGAAAGTAAATGACAGGAACAACAATTATGCTCATGACACAACTTGAATAATTCCTAGATTAAACCGTGCACATTGCTAAATTGGAAATTTAATCTATTGCACTCAACAGAATTAAAATTCTAATCTCGAGTAGAAAATTAAATTAAATCTATAAATAGGATGAAATAACAAATCTGGAAAATGCAATAAACAAGAAATTAATTAAAAGAAAGGAAATCTACTTCAAGGAATGGCAATTGAAATTCAAATAGACAAACACATAAATACACTAATTTACATTTTCAAGGCAGAACCTCGTCAAAGGTAGTGGGCCCAACTACCCAAGACTTAGTTTTGCCTTGAGAAATAACTGACATCATATTACAAATAACTGATGTAGAACCCAATAGATAACATTCTTCATTAAAACATATGACAGAAATAATTATAGCATAATGAGGTTATTAGCTTTGCCTCAAATTAAAATTATGCATCCTCTCATCCCTTATCTCTTATATATTCTCCTACATCCTATCTAAGAATTTTCCATCTCCTATCTCCTAATTATCTCTCAATTACCCTCTAATTCCTCCTATTCTCCTTATATTATCCTACTCTCTTCGATCTATGTTATCTTTTAAATACACAGAAAGCAAAGGGAAGTTACAACAAAGCTGCTTAGAAAATGATTTCTATTACAAATTTGGATTATACAAAACAAATTGATCATCAATATCATATCTCAAATATCTTTCGATCAAGATTAAGAAGGAACAAGTCGAATTTGCTATTGAAATTGGAAGCATTTGGAAAATGGCTGCAACAACAAATCTGATAAAATCATCTTCGAAGAAACTTTTGTTCCTATTAATACAAACCTATGTTTTGAAAACTTCTCATGGAAAAACTAACTCAGTCAGTTCTGGACAAAACCCATGTTTCAGATTTTCTAGATTCTCCTTCATTTGTCCAAATGTCTAGTGCAAAACTATAGCTCCTTAATCGAGTGCATTTCTTAGTTGGAATATTTAATTGTGAGATGGAGATTAAATTTGCAATTTGGAAAAGACCTTGGAGGCTAAAATCATGAGTGACATTACAAAAAATTCATTAATAAATCATCATTGATAAAATAATGCACAATAATCATCAATTTATTAAAAAATAAAGGCGAAAAATAGTATTTATCCATAATGGCATAAATAATTATAAAATTGAATTATATGATAAATTATGATAAATGACGTGATAAAGAATGGTAGAAATGGGTGAAATGGGCAATAAAAAGTGATAATAATAATGACAAATTGGCGACCCAACAACGGATAGTGACTGTCACCATTTCATATGAACAGCAATGATTTATTGTGATGGATCCTTAACGGTCGTCACTATTGGTCCATATATATCTTGACAATTGTTGACCATCACCAAAAGCCTCATCTCCAAAAGTATAGGCATTTTGTTAACATTTAAGGTCTGTCACGAATAATGACTATAATGATGGGCATCGACTATCACTATTTCAATATCAACAACAACGATTTATGGCTATGGACCTTTGAGGGTCGTCACTATTTATGCATATATATGGTGGCGTTTGTTGACCATTACCATCTCATATTTTTGGTGAGGGTCGAAAATGTCACCAAAGCTCCTTGGTGTTGGTCAAAAGAGCATTTGTCACAAAAAATTGATCATCACCATTCCATATGGATGTCAGGGCATGACGGAATCTAATCACCAACCTCCTGCTTGAAGATCAGGTGCTCTTCCATTGAGCTAGGAATTTTTAAAGAATTATAGTTTTAAAAATTAGACCTTGAAACTTCATAAGTTTTAAATTCTACAACTTTCAATAAATTAAAGTGTTGGCAATATTTTACTAACCAAGCGTAGAAGCATCAAAGCTCTAGATCCCTACCTAATGGTTATTGATGTTATGAAAAGTGGGTGGAGGGAAAAATAGTTATGCATAAGAGAATGAAATGCACCAAATGCACCAAATATCCAAAGGAAATTTCATAAATGGATAGTATATGGAATAAGAGGAGGCAGGGACTTGGAATGCTTGTACATTTTGGCATGCGTTAGCACTTCACACATCTAGGTTGTTTGACATGTCTCCATACTGTCTGCCACATGTTGGCATGCCCTAGCATTCCCTAACACACATTCGCATTCATGAGCTCACAACTAGAATTACATTCTTCCATGACTTGGGAACCTTACATTCACTACAACACCTTGGCACTCCCTTGTTTTCATACCCTTTGATATCCTCCACAATGTACCAGGCCGATGAGGAGATTGATGAAGGTAATTACAGACCAAGCTTTTAGTTTGGTAGCTAGCCCTGCCAAACCAAAGAGGGCTCTCTCTATGGAAACAAAGCCAAGAGATGACTAGAATGTAAAGAATTTTAGGCTAGATAGCTAGGCTCAAGTGGGTTTTTGGAAAATTTAGGGACTTGGAACTTTGTCCACCAGTGTCTCGTCTGGCAGGGAATTTGTGAAGGAGTTAGGAACTTAGATCTATCATGTATAAACCACCTAACATCTATGATAGAATCTCTCTAGAGTAGAGTACCTCCTACCTAGAAGAGTGTCCCTAGCTCAAAATATAGAAGCCTTCACTATTGTGCACTTTTCTTAAAGATAAATATGTGCATAAAATAGTATGAAGGAAAACGCCTAAACTAAGAATATTGAGCATCTAAGTCAAACTATAAAAGTATACTAAATATGGCCATATATAAGTTTGTGAAACATTAGACAAGCATGCTTGCATACAAAAACCATAAGATTCCTAAAATTGATGTTCTTCTTTCATCGTTACTATACCCTCACAACAAAATTGGAATCTGTAACATGTACCCCAAGGCCTTATGCATGTGCAAAAGGTGTAGCTACTGAGATGAAGTACTATTGAAGGATAAACACCTTCACAAATAGAGATAAAGTCTAGTGCAAATTCAACCCATTTGCACACAAACCAAGGCTGCTACTGGGTGCACTTCTCCGCTGAATGCAAACTGTGATGTATTAAAGTGCCGCTGAAGAAAAAACATATTTATTGAACCACTAATAAAAGTTTAAAAGATATTATCGCATTAGTGAGGGGCGAAAAATGTCTCCATAAGCTTATTTATGACGATCAAAAGAGCATTCATCATCAAGAACTGAATGTCACCAAAAGTACAAGTGTTGTAATCACATACAAAGTCCACCGCCAATAATGATTTATAATAATGGATAGCGACCATCACCATTTCATATGAGAAATGGTGACGAATCATAGCCTCCGTCACCAAAAAATGAACATCACCAAGGGTGGAATCGCCAAAAATATAGGTGTTGTAGTGACACTAAAAGTTCGTCACTAATAATGATTTATAATGACGGATAGTGACCATCACCATTGCATATGAGTAATGGTGGGGGACCATGGCTTTAGTCACCAAAAATTGAATGACACCAAACATGGCACTGCCAAAAGTATAGTTGTTATAGTGACATTCAAGGTCCATCATTAATATCGATTATAATGATTGATGTTGGGTAAATTAATTGTTTAATAAAAAAATTAAACAACTAATCTCCTAGACATTAATTATCAACCAGAGGAGCATATTTTTATTTCAAGGCAATCGGAAAAATATATGTGTAACAATACCAACAACAAAGGCTAGTTTTATATCATTGTGTTCTGTACTATCAAGCTCATTTAACAAGAAATAAAATGAAAGACTTGAATAATAAATATAAAATTAAAAATAAGAAACTAAATAATAGGAAAAACAATTATGCTCATGACAAAACTTGAATAATTTCTAGATTGAACCATGCACATAGCTAAATTGGGAATTTAATATATTGCACTGAACATAATTCAAATGATAATCTAGAGCAGCAAATTAAATGAAATCTATAAATTGGATGAAATAACAAATCTGGAAAATGCAACAAACAATAAATTAATTAAAAGAAAGGAAATCTACTTCAACGAATGACAATTGAAATTCAAATAAACAAACACATAAATACACTAATTTACACGTTCAAGGCAGAACCTCGTCAAAGGTAGTGGGCCTAAATTTCCAAAAGTTAGTTCTGCCTTGAGAAATAACTCAGATCATATTACAAATAACTGATGTAGAACTCAATGGATAAGTTCCTTCATTAAAACATATGACATAAATAATTATAGCATAATGAAGCTATTAGCTTTGCCTCAAATTCAACAATTTTGCATCCTCTCATCTCTTATCTCTTATATATTCTCCTACATCCTATCTAAGAATTGACCATCTCCTATCTCCTAATTATCTCTCAATTATCCTTTAATTCTCCTCCTATTCTCCTCATATTATCTTCTCTCTTCGATCTCTGTTCTCATTTAAATACATAGAGAGCAAAGGGAAGATACAACAAAGCTTCTTAGAAAATGATTTCTATTACAAATTTGGATTATACAAAATAAATTGATCATCAAGATCATATCTGAAAGATCTTTCCATCAAGATTGAGAAGGAACAAGTTGAATTTGGTATTGCAATTGAAAGCATTTGGAAAATGGCTGCAACAACAAATTTGAGAAAATCATCTTCGAAGAACCTTCCATTTCTCTTAATACAAATCTAAATTTTGAAATATTCTCATGGAAAAGCTAACTCGGTCAATTCTGGACAAAACCCATGTTTCAGATTTTCTAGATTCTCCTTCATTTGTCCAAATTGTTAATGCAAAACTATGGCTCCTTAATCTAGTGAATTTCTGAGTTGGAATATTTAATTGTGAGTTGGAGATCAAGTTTGCAATTCGGAAAATATCTTGAAGGATAAAATCATGAGTGATGTTACAACAAATCCATTAATAAATCATCATTGGTAAAATAATGCACAATAATCATCAATTTATTAAAGAATAAAGGAGAAAATTAGTATTTATCCATAAGAGCATAAATAATTATAAAATCGAATTATATGATAAATTATGATAAATGACATGATAAAGAATCATAGAAATTGGTGAAATAGGAATTAAAAAGTGATAACAATAATGACAAATTAGCGACCCAACAACAGATAGTGACTGTTGTTAGCACTCAAATCTACTTTAGGCTGAAATAAGGTAAAACTCAAGGCTACATCAAACCACACTCAACGTCGTAGCTAGCCCTACGAGGACAGGGGAGGGCTCTCTCTGGGTCAATATCAGCAAAAGGTAATCAATGAGGCTCGAGATGACTAAATTTGTAATTAATTTTAGGCTAGGTATGAAGTACAAGGAGTTTGAAATTGAGTTTTTGGAGTTTTTGTTGAATCTAAGGGAAATGCAATTTTGGGTACGGGGATGAGACACAGTTTCTGTAGAGGTCTACTTGGGGAAAGGTAGGTGATTGTCTTGATGCTTTCAAAGAGAATGAATGGCTAGATTTGACTAGTGAGAAGTTAAGGAGAGCAAGAAGCTTTCAAGGATTCTCCATAAAGAGATGAAAACATGGAAAATCAAACAAACTTAAAGGCAGAGCATAACAAATTATGGATTCTACCTTAACACTTCATTTGTTCAATTGCAGAACATGAGAGAACGAAAATTATACACATGAACAACTTAAAAATATTGAAATAACCACACCATCAACACATAAAGCCATATGAATCCCAAACATTGCTGCAAAACCCTGGTCTTTCCTTTGCCAAAAACGCGGAAATGAATGTACAATAGAGTTTCAAGTGTTTCCCAAGAGTCCAACCCTGAAAATGACTTAGAAAATAAATAATATAGGCAAGACAACCCATTCCCTTGCCTCTAGGGGTCGAGCTCATCATCCTAGGAGCTGTTTCAACCAACTCTAAACAAAGCACTAAAATCTAGGCAGTCAAAACAACTTGCCTCTATAAGGTAGGAAACTAATTTATTCATTAAATTTTCACTCTCTGGTGAATGAATCTTCTAGAACAAGTAACTAAGTGTCAAAATTACATATTGTTCAATCATTTACATCAAGAGAAGTCAAAAAGTACATCACAAATCAAAACTAGTCAAACGGCCTGAATTTCTGAGATGAAAAATGAAAAATTGGTCAAAAAACTCAATGTGCCGCGCGCTTGAGGTCTATGCGCCATGCGCATTTCAACCTGCTTTTGGGGCACCTTCCGACATCCAAATAAAGGTCACGATAAGTGGTTGGAAAGCACTAGATGTTTACTATCTAGCCCAAGTGTAATTTCTCAATGTGGAGCTCATTTGCCCCCTCAAAATGTCATTCTCCCGGAAGTACTTCCTACTGGTGCAAAAGGTGGCAGAAAGGTGATTTTCATGGTGTTTTTGGGCATTTTGATCACCCAGAACTTGATGAAATGCTTTGGAAATAGCTGAGCATGCATAAATTACCATGAAAAACTCAAAAATATAATGTTTTCTTCCAGCAAATGTCCCAATCATAAGCGCGCGCGTCGACGCGCTACGCGTTGAGCCAAAAAACCTGTTTTTAGGACAAAATTTTTCAAAATGATGAACATTTCTTTGAATTTGCTCAAATTCAGAGTGAAGACCCTCCATCATGTATTGTGCCCTCCCAATGAAGCTTCGGCCAAGATTTAGTGTGGATCAGGCTTTTTCCACCATTTTAGTGCTTTGGTCAATCGCCTCTTTAGAATCTTCATTTTTGCTTTGTAGACATGCAGACAAGCCCAGTAATGAGTTTTCATATGACAAAGCATGTCTTTGTCTCTGTTTGCCTTTGCCAACAATTTCTCTAGATGAATGTTGACACGGATGAGCATAGACTCTTGATTAATCGGTGTCATATCACCGGGTCTCTTTCGGGCCAATTCTCGATCCTCACGGATTTGCCGCGGCTCATAAACTCTATGTTCATCCTCTAGCTATTTGTTACGCTACTCCAAGTCATTTATCACCCACTTATCCATTTGCAATTTCTTTCTCAGCGAGTCTTTCTCAACCTTTTGATCTCGGATGATCTCCTTTAGCTCCGAGCTAGGAGAGCTCGCATCAACATCAATGATAGTGAAACCCATCTCTGGGCCTCCTCAAGGACCCTCATCATGCATAGGCCTCTTTCCCCTGTCCTGGATCTATACCTATGCTGAAGAAGAAGGCGAGACCCCTTCCACATGATGTGGAGATAATACTCGCTCTACTGATGGAGTGAACGAGACCCCTTTCACCTGATGTGGAGATACTACTTGTCGTGTAGATGCAAATAAGGCCTTGTGGCCTCGCTGGTATGTCACATATGATGGAGCACTTATATGCTCGGTCTCAAGAATGTCTGGCTGGTGTGAAGGCTCTCCCTCATCATGAAGTATCTCGGGAAGCGGCTGAGGTGTTGTGAAGAAGTCACGGGGAATGAAATTCTCCCAAGTAATGCCCTGCTGTGTCAACTGATGTATCACTATGATCTTGATGAGCGCGTAATGATATATAATTCTATGCTGCTGTGGTGGGGTCTTCCTTTGTACTAAAGTCACCATCCTCTCTATGTTGCGACACATGAAATAAAGAATGTTCATCATATGTACCCTCGTGAAATGCATCAACAAAGAAACATGGTACGCATAGAGATGCAAGAATCTGCCCTCGCAACTGAAATATCGAATGATGAGTTTCATCAATGGTGCAAACTCATCCCTCAGGAATCTGAAAGCAAAAATTGTGCTCAGGTGTCTCATATACCCAGGTTTGATGTATGGCTCATAGTAGAAATTGTCTAACTGCTAGCGATTGTTCCATTCCTCTTCTACATTTGGTATCCCGGTGGCCTGAGCAATAGTCTCAGGTGACAAAGTGAAATTTACTCCGGCGAGGTTTACATGGCCATCATGTAAATGTAGAACAAATAAACGAACTACTTCAAGATGATGTTGGGTTTGTGAGATCATCTCACAGTATTGGAAACATGATCTACGCTAAAAACAATCCATTGCAAGTGGGCAAGCCTGCAATTGAGCAAAAGAAGTAGGCTCCTCCCTGACATGCTAACCACCTTCGCCACTTTTGTGAAACCTCCGTGGAACATTAACCTAAGCTGTAGAATCAATGTCATACTCCTGCTCATAGACTGAATCCGTCTCTGACATGACTTTGAAAACAAGATATCTAGAATATGTATGTTGATATATAAAACCGTGTGTGCAATTGAATGCAAACTGCTCTTTGCTCTAACAATGCTGTGACCAAGGGGAAACAAATGAAAAAGGGAATATTAGGAAAGGGAAAACATTAGGGAATTAGGGACTTTGGAAATAAAATGTAATTAGGGAAGGAAGGGGAAATGTAAATATAGGATTAGGGTTTTAGGGTTTTGGGATATTAGGTAGGATTAAGGTGTTTTTTATAGAGGTGGGGGATTAGGATTTTAGGGATTGTAGTGTAGGATTAACGAGGGAATTAATGGGGAAATATGATGGGTGAATTTGGGAATGAGGAACAAAGGGAAATGGGGAAAAACACAACCTTGGTAACGCACTGCTTTTAAATCCTATAACACCTTTTATATTGACAAAGGGAGGGCTTTCAAAATCTGATCTCCATGGCAATCATTCACAAACCCATCACATTCACCATTAAAAACAAAGCAAAGGCAATGGAGGCGAGCCTACCTGACAAGTTTATGTGAAGAGGAGGTGATTTGATGAGTTTTTGAACTAGTTTCGGGCTCCAAACTGTAAGCGACACGCACCTTGCCCAGTGCGCCGCGCGCTTGTAAATTAACACTGGCAATTTGAGCCCAGTGTGCCACATGCAACCAATGCATCGCGCGCCTTACCCAGTGCGTTGCGCGCCTGAAAGTTGAACCAATCTCCACCCAAACGCACAAATTCAACTTGGAATGATTTTCGTCACCCTTGGCACGTACAATGATTTGAAAATTCATTGAAATATATTTATAAAGACTCCAATTTTATTTTTTCTTGTTCCATAACCCACTTTCTAATGTTTTGTCTTTGACACTTTTTCAGGATTAACAGACTTCTGACTTTTTGGTTTCCTCCTTAAATTTGGTTGAAATAATGATTATCTTTGACAATTTTTTGCAGGGATAGCTATGATATAATCTGCCAAAGGAGACCAAGGTTGCACCTGGAAAATTCAAGAACTGAAATTTTTGAAAATTTATTAAAAAAATGAAATGTCGAGTTATCTTCAAAACAGAGTTTTAAAGAGAAGTCCTAATTTATTCGTATAATGATAAAAATCTTTGAGATAACCACCTATCAAGGGCCTCCCTCTGGCTTGCTAGCTTTATTAGACTTTGCAAAACCAAATTAACTTAACCCTAGACCTAATGACCGAGAACACTTATCATGACCTAGAAATTGAACAGGGTTGTAAATGACCTTTCGAGACTTGATTTTTATGAATAGACCAGAGCCAGCAGTGCCAAGCACAAGGAGAATGAGTGACACAAACCATTTCGTCAGATTTATGGCATGCCTAACGAAATGAAACTGATCGAAATTGATGGCACACCTAAACATGAAATGAAAAAAAGAGTTTTGATCTATGACGGAGGGATAACTAGAGCAACTCTAAAATTGGCTCCAATGGGGATGGTAGCTCCTTGGAGATGCCAAGAACAACAGATCTCTGTAAGAGCTAGATAGTGCCTTCATCCATTGGGCTATGGAGTCATTATTTCAACACAAAATTTTGACAATTTAACTAAAAACCGAAGACCACTTTGACCAAAACTGACTCAAATCTAAAAGGACTGAGACAACTGACTTGACAAACTTAAAACCAACTAACCTCCATTTTCAGAATTTTAGCCTTCACTACAGGCCCCAGAATTAAGATGAGAAGTTAGTACACATGTGCAATAAAATAGAAGTAAAACGATATATACAATGATGATGAAATGGGCAGAAAATACTTAGAAGTGGTATCGCTTCAACAACCGACCGTTAATCGGCCCTCCAGGACACTCATCTCCATTCATTTCTTTGAGAAGAAAAGTGTTTTGGCCACGATACACTGCAATCTTGTAAGGACCCTTCCATAATTTTTCAAATTTGTCGTACTTTCCTTTGTCTTCATGTCGGGCATCCCACCTCAAAACTACCTCATCTCGCGGAAATGTGTCTGATTTTGCCTTCCTTTCATAAATCTTTTTGATGCGCTCCTGCAACTTGAAAGTATGTTGAAATACCTCCTCCCGTGTTTGCTGTAAATGAATCATTTAATTAATCCTTCTGTGCATAGGATATTCCTCACTACCGGCTTCTTGAAGCAATTTGACTACTGGGACAGCAAGCGAAGTAGGAAAAACCGTGTTTGTCCCGTACGCCAACTCGAAAGGAGACATGCCAATAGAATTTTTCTGACTCACCCTATCAGCCCATGGTGCATTCACTAATTTCTTGTACCAGCCCTTTTTATTAATTTCCAGCAATTTCTTAATGATATTAACCAAAGATTTATTAGATGACTCCGCCAATCCATTTCCCTAAGGATGTTATGCGGTTGAATGTCCCAAGCTGATATTGTACTTATAGCAAAACTTGACAATCCCTTTTTACTTGAATGTCGTTGCATTATCTGCGATTAACTTAATTGGACACCGGAAACGTGACAAAATGTTGGTTTCAAGAAAAGAGATAATTACCGCATCTGTGGCTTGTCGAGTAGAAATCACTTCAATCCATTTCGTGAAGTAGTCCGTGGCTGTCAATATCCATCTATGTTGTCCTGACAATGCTAGAGGGATTTCCCCGATGAAATCCAATCCCCACATCTTAAAAGGTGCACTAATTTCAATTAGTTTGAGAGGCAAAGGCTGTAGTTTCTGCTTCCATTTGAAAATTTGGCATTCGTGACAATTTTTAACAGCCTTATATACATCTAAAAATAGCGAAGGCTAATAATAACCTTCCCTTAGAATCTTATTCGATGTGGTTTTCCAAAACAGATGGCCTCCACAGTCTCCTCTATGAAAGTCTTCCACAACTCTTTTGGCTTCCTCCTCTACCAAACAGTTCAATAACATTCCACGAGAGTCTTTCCAAAACAATGCAGAATCTAGTATGCAGAATTTTGCAGCTTTTAATTTCAATGTTCTACTCTTATTTCTAGGCATTCCAAGAGGTGAAGACAAATTCTGAAGTACATATAAAATTTCAGCATACCAAGGGGAAGAAAGAAACATGTGAGATACCTGAACTGATAAACTCTCCTCATATTCATCGGACATGGCAGCAATCAAATTTATATCTAGAACCTGCAGATTCATTTTAGCCATTAACTTGGCAAGTCCTTGTCCTTTGATTAGTTTGGTTGGTTTAATCTGCACATCATACTCTAAAAACGCAGCAATCCACTTACCCCGCCTTCCTTCTGGATCTTCTTGTACCAAAATATCTTTAATTGTTGCGTTACGAACATAGGCTATAATGTGGCAATGCAATATATATACACAGAAATCTTTCAAGGCCTTTACAAGCGCAAGTGCTTGTTTCTCAATAATGTTGTATTTCAATGCTCCGTCTCTTATAATCTGACTAAAAAGGGCAATGGGATTTTCAACTCCTTCCCTTTTCTACATTAATACAGCTGCCAAAGTGTGGTCAGAAGCAAATGAGAACAAAATAAAGTCCTACGTGTAGTCTGGGCTGATTAAAATAGGAGCTGAAGAAAGAGCTAATTTCACTAAATTGAATGATTTCACTGCCTCTTCTATCCACTTTACCTGACTGTCATTTTTCAGCATTCTCGTGATTTCTCTAAGATGCTCCGCTAGATTTGGAATGAAGCAATGAAGAAAATTCAGTTTACCATTAAAGGAATGTATTTATTTCTTGTTTCGGGACTGTTCAATTTGCTGAATGGCTTCAACACGTGGAGGGTCAACACGGATGCCATCTTTCGATATGATATGTCCAAGGAGCTTTCACTCATGCATGGCAAAAAGACTCTTTTTCGGATTCAGCGAAATGACATATTTTCTGCACTTTTGGAAAACAACTTTCAAATGATATAAATGTTCTTCATCAGAATTTAAAACCAGAGTTAAATCATCAAGTTAAACAACTAAAAAATACATCTTTCTCATTGGTGAAAGCCATGTCCATTGCACGCTGAAAGGTGGCTCCCGCATTCTTCAAACCAAACAACATTTTTGCATAATGAAACATTCCCCACAGAGTGGTAAACACAGTTTTGTCACGATCGTCTTCATGCACTAAAATTTGATTATATCCTGAATAGCCGTCGAGTAGTGACAATCTTGATTCTCCAACTACTCACTGCAATATGTAGTCCATTTTTGGTAGCGGATAATTGTCTTTTAATGAAACCTTATTCAAATTTCTGAAGTCAATACATAAATGGATCTCACCTGTTTTCTTTCTCACGAGCACCAAATTTGATATCCAATCTGAAAATTGGATAGGCACAATGATTCCTGACTTATATAATCTATTTACCTGTTTTTCAATCGATGGTAGCAGCTTTGGATTGATTCTCCTCAACTTTTGACGAATAGGCTTCTGATTTGATTTAATGGGGATAGTATGTTGAATGATATTAGTGTCATATGTTTTTAAATCTGAGTAATCCCATGCAAAAACATCGAAAAATAAAGAAAACAATTTCACATACTCTGCCTTTACCTTTAGTGATAATGACTTTGATAATTTTACCATATTGGGATTCTCAGCTGTCCCAATATTTACCTCTTCAACACCCTTTTCAGTTGGCCTCAATGTTGGTTTACGGGCTACATCATCTTGGTCGAAGAGTTCCTCCAAAGGGATCAATCCCTTAGGAATGATGTTATCTTTAAGTTGCAGTACTTCCATTTGATTTATTTGTATATCATCACTACCATCATCATGTTCTGTATCTATGGAGGTGTCTTTGAACTTACCCTTATTCTGTAGAAAATGATTAATCTCTTCGTCATCCTGAAAGACTTGCCAACATTGTTGATTGTCTGGAACGGTGGGACGATGTTTCACATGAATCGCAAAATTGTTGCTGGAATTCATCAGAATTTTTAAGTTGCTTGCTGCCTTAGCAAGTCCATCAGCAACACCGTTTTGTATCCGGGGCACATATGTCAAGGTATGATAAAAAAAATAACTTCATAATATCTAAGACTGCATTTCGGTAAGCTCTCATGCGAGGATGCTTGGCCTGAAACTCACCCTTAACCTGCTTTATCACCAACTTTGAATCACCATAGACTGCAACCCTTTTCGCTTTCAGATTTCTAAGGATCTTAAGGTCAACAATTAGAGCCTCATATTCATCTTCATTATTAGAACAATCAAATGCTAGCTTGTAGGAACACACTCTCACTTTGCTTGGAACCTTATCCATAGTAGAAAATGGACTACGAATCCAAACACCAATTCCAGCACCTTCACTACCTACTGTGCCATGAAAATCCATGGTCCAAAGACCATCTTCATCATCCTCTAAATGTTGAAATTGCACCAGCTCTGTTTTTCCTGTTTGCTGCCCATTTTCTTTAGCTGATTGCTCCACAGTAGTTTGATTTTCTCTCCTTTCCTTTTGCATAACCTCTCTAAAATTCTCAGTGATTTCTGGTATATCTTCCACCTGAACTAATTGACTATCTATATCATTAAAACTATCAGCAAGAAACACAAACAACTCTAAATCAGTATGTACATAATTTATAGGATGATTGGTTGGCTTCTCTTTGCTGGTTATCATGTATTTCGTCTTCTGCTCTCAATATAACTTTCTCATTTGACCAAGGACTGGAATTGTTGCGTAAGAGAAATCTAAATGTAGTGTACCTTTCAATTTTGCCCCCCAAGATCTTGAAAGGAGGATCCCAAATCGCGGTGGAATGTCCACGACAACCACATCCATCAAGACATTCTTCACTTGAATTTGGTCTAATCTAACAACCAAATCTTTTATGAGCACGATACACCTCACACGGCTGGAATCAAATGAATACAAATCATGAAATATCCTTGTAATGTCTAGTCCCATCTTTTCCATGATCGCCTTTGGCATCAAATTGTGCGAAGCACCCGAATCGAACATAGCATTGTGCAATACATATTCATGCAATCTCAAACTGATATAAAAGGGAGGAACATCATTGTCAGGGATCTCACCATCTAATGCAGGCCAAAATATCAATTATGGTTGATCATCTTCAACATTTACCGTGTCAAACATTGTATAAAAATTCAGAATTTTGCAGACTTGACCATGGTAGTTGTTGTTCTTCATGATTTCTATCAAAGGAATGGATATTTTTAATTTGGAAATTTAATTTTCCAAACTAAATGCTGCAACTTTTTCAACTTCTTTGACCGAAACTTCCTTCTTATCCTTGATTATACTTGTTTGATTCACCTTTTCTGCTGATGATATTTTACTAGTTGTGGGATCAATTGTCTCTTTTCCTTTCTTCTGTGGTATGGGTGAATCTGTCTTCGGTGCTGTAGTTTCTTTTCTTTTCTGAATTGGATTTATGGGCACATCTCGATTTCTCAATGAGTACTGCTTCTGTTGAGTGGACAAGGCATTCAAATATCCTCTTTGGTAATCATCTAAATCTGCATCATTTGCTAAGATAAAATCTTCATCTTTCTGGGTAGCTGAACTTTCTACATACTCTTCATCCTCAGTGATGTAAATGGGTAGATTGTCAGGAGTAAAGAAGTGATTTTGGTCCCCTACTACATCAGCATCATCAACTGAGTCTTGACTCACAAAATTCTGCAAAAGAGGAGTCTTAATTTGCTGCTGGGCTGCTGGCTCTTGTGCTCTTTGTTCACGCTGCTTAATTCTGAATTGTGGCTGTTGCTGGCCATGGTAATTTGGATTACGAATCTGCATTCCTGATTTATCAAGGTTCATTCTTTTGAACATTTTTTCCATCTCACGAAGCCAAGGTGGTTCTGATGTAGACTCTTCCTTTATAGTCACTCTTTTCTCTACTTTCAACCGTGCTCTCTTATCATTCAGATTCGCCTCAACACTAACGGAAATCTTTTGCATATCTTCTAAGGTAGGCGGATCTCTGTCTCATAGTGAATAATCCATTTCTGGATCAAAATCGTCTGGTAATTTAAGAAAAGCTGACTTTTTAGATCGTCTTAAGTCATCTGGAATTGCATTATACACTGCACTAAATCTGATAATATAATCCTCAACGGACTCACCAAGATTATGCTTGATGTTGGTATACTCTGAAGTGATTTGCAACGGATCTTTCTTCATTTCCCACTGATCTAGAAACAAAGTATCAAGTTCCTGTAATGTGTTGATACTCCTTGCTTGTAAAGCTTTGAACGATTTACGAACCTCTCCTCCAAAAGTCTGGGCAAACAATCTCATTGAAACATTTTCTGCATCAATTTCATGCAGGTCCAAAACGTTTGTCATTCTTACAATATGTTGCTGAGTTGATATACTCTATGGTGTGCCATCGAATATAGGAATCTTGCTTTGATAATTAGCAGGCATAGGAACCAAATTCGTCGGCAAAGAAAGGGGTGCAAATCTGGCAGCCATGGCTCTTGGTGGATTTGCAGTCAGCCTTGGAGATGTTAGGGGAGTATGTGCAGCTGAGGTGTGAGGTGTATGTGGAGGTGTGTGTGGAGGAGATGCAGTTTTAGGCATGGAAACAGTGGATGAAGGCGAATTGATTGCAGACTTCTGATAAAAAATAATAGGTTGCACAGGAATGGTGGGAATGAAAGGAGGTTCAGTAGGATCTCTAGAGGTGGATGTCGTAATGGATGATCCAATGGTAGCAGATGCAGTTTCTAGAAAATCAATGATATTTGTAACCTCAATTATAGTTTGGAGCTGTCTTAAAATGAAATTATCAATAGACTTGTTAGACTTTTGATTTGAAGAGCGGCAGTGAAATCAGGATTTGGAACTATAAAATCAAGAGCATTTTCAGACTTTGTTTTGAACAATGACAGTTCAAACTTCTCATCAAAAGCAAGTTCTTCAAGATATTAAAAAAATTGTAGGACATGAATAGGATTTAATTACGGGAGTCGTAGAGCTTTCTTGACAAAGGAGTTTTCGAATCAAGTTCAGATTTTCGTAGACAGGAGGTGGATTAGGATCTGGGTTAGCTCTAGTATGTCTTCTTGAAGCGAGTGTGTTTTGTCAAAAGATCAAAGGAATATAAGTAATTCACCCTATTGACTTCTAGACTCAATCATCCAAAGGTCTAGAACGAACAAGTTTACTGGGGTGACTTGCAAATCAAGTGCTCACAAGCTAACCAGAGATCGACTGAAGCAGCGTTTATCTACTTCCGCTTATGCATGGAAAAAGCGTTTCAAAAGCTACTTGGCGTGACTTTAGACTCCGTCTAAGATTCATGAAACAAACACATCAACAAGCAAACCATTGAGATTTTCCTTCCCCAGTATGGTCGCCACTATGTTAGCACTCAAATCTACCTTAGGCTGAAATAAGGTAAAACTCAAGGCTACATCAAACCACGCTCAGCCTCATAGCTAGCCCTACGAGGACAGGAGAGGGCTCTCTCCAGGTCAATCTTAGCAAAAGGTAATCAATGAGGCTCAATATGACTAAATTGGTAATTAATTTTAGGCTAGGTATGAAGTACAAGGAGTTTGAAATTGATTTTTTGGAGTTTTTGTTGAATCTAAGGGAATGGCAATTTTGGGTGCGGGGATGAGACACAGTTTTTGCAGAGGTCTACCTGGGGAAAGGTAGGCATTTGTCTTGATTCTTTCAAAGAGAATAAATGGCTAGATCTTACTGGTGAGAATTTAAGGAGAGCAAGAAGCTTTCAAGGATTCTCCATAAAGAGATGTAAACATGGAAAATCAAACAAACTTAAAGGTAGAGCAGAAAAAATTATGGATTCTACCTTAACACTTCATTTGTTCAATTGCAGAAGATGAGAGAAGGAAAATGATACACATAAACAACTTAAGAATACTGAAAGAAGCACACCATCAACATACAAAGCCACATGAATCCCAAACAGTGCTGCAAAACCCTGGTCTTTCCTTTGCCAAAAATGCGGAAATGAATGTACAATATAGTGTCAAGCTTTTCCCAAGAGTCCAACCCTGAAAATGACTTAGAAAATACATAATATAGGAAATCCAACCCATGCCCTTGCCTCTAGGGGTCTAACTCATCATCCTAGGAGCTATTTCAACCAACTCTAAACAAAGCACTACAATATAGGCAGTCAAAACAACTTGCCTCTATATGGTAGGAAACCAATTCATTCATTAAATTTTCATTCTTTGGTGAATGAATCTTATAGAACAACTAACTAAGTGTCAAAATTACATCATGTTCAATCATTTACATCAAGATAAGTCAAAAATGACATCACAAATAAAAAATAGTCAAACTGGCCGAATTTCTGAGATGAAAAATGAAAAATTGGCCAAACATCTCTATGCGCGGCGCGCCTGAGCTCTATGCGCCATGCGCCTTTCAGCCTACCTTTGGGGCACTTCATGACATCGAAATCAAGCTCACAATAGCTAGCTGGAAAGCCCTAGATGTCTGTTATCTAGCCCAAGTGGAATTTCTCAATTTGGGGCTCATTTTCCCCCACAAAATGTCATTCTCCCGGAAGTACTTCCTGTTGGTGCAAAAGGTGCAGAAAGGTGATTTGCATGGTGTTTTTGAGCCTTTTGATCACCCAGAACTTGATGAAATGCCTTGGAAATAGCTAAGCATGCATAACTTACCATGTAAAATCCAAAAATATAAAGTTTTCCTCCAGCAAGTGTCCCATTGATAAGCGCGCGCGTCGATGCGCTACGCGTTGAGCCAAAAAACCTGTTTTTAGGACAAAATTTTTCAAAATGACAAAAATTTCTTTGAATTTGTTCAAATTCGGAGTGAAGACCCTCCATCATGTATTGTGCCCCGCCAATGAAGCCTCGACCAAGATTTTGAGTGGATCAGTCTTTTTCCATTGTTTTAGTGCTTTGCTCAATCGCCTCTTTAGAATCTTCTTTTTTGCTTTGCAGACATGCATACGAGCCCAATAATGGGTTTTCATATGACGAAGCATGTATTTGCCTTTGTTTGCCTTTGCCAACAATTTCTCCAAATGAGTGTTAACACGGATGAGCATAGACTCTCGATCAATCGGTGTCATATCACCGGGTCTCTTTCGGGCCAATTCTCGATCCTCACGTATTTGTCGTAGCTCATAAAGTGTATGTTCATCCTCTAGTTGTTTGTTACGCTGCTCCAAGTAGTTTATCACCCACTTAGCCATTTGCAATTTTTTTTTCAGGGAGTCATTCTCAGCCTTCTGCTCCAGGATGATCTCCTTTAGCTCCGAACTAGGAGAGCTCACCTCAACATCAATGATAGTGAAATCCGTGTCCCAGCCTCTTGAAGGACCCTCATCATGCATAGTCCTCTTGCCCCTGTCCTGGATCTGTACTTGTGCTGAAGAAGAAGGAGAGACCCCTTCCACATGATGTGGAGATAATACTCGCTCTGTTGATAGAGTCAACGAGACCCCTTACACCTGATGTGGAGATAGTACTCATCGTGTAGATGCAAATAAGGCCCTGTAGCCTCGCTGGTATGTCACATACGATGGAGCACTTATATGCTCGGTCTCAAGAATGTCTGGCTGGTGCGAATGCTCTCCCTCATCATGACATATCTCGGGAAGCGGCTGAGGTGCTGTGAAGAAGTCACGGGAGATGAAATTCTCCCAAGTAATGCCCTGTTGTGTCAACTGATGTATCACTATGATCTTGATTAGCGCGTAATGATATATACTTCTATGCTGCTGTGCTGGGGTCTTCCTTTGTACTAAAGTCACCATCCTCTCTATGTTGCGACACATGAAATACGGAATGTTCATCATACGTACTCTCGTGAAATGCATCAACAAACGGACATGGTACGCATAGAGATGTGAGAATCTTCCCTCGCAACTGAAATACCAAACGATGAGTTTCATCAATGGTGCAAACTTATCCCTTAGGAATCTGAAAGGAAAAATTGTGCTCAGGTGTCTCATATACCCAGGTTTGATGTATGGCTCATAGTAGAATTTGTCTAACTGCTGGCGTTTGTTCCATTCCTCTCCTACATTTTGTATCCTGGTGGCCTGAGCAATAGTCTCTGGTGACAAAGTGAAATTTACTCTGGCGAGGTTTACATGGCCATCATGTAAATGTAGAACAAATAAATGAACTAGTTCACGATGATGTTGGGTTTGTTAAATCATCTCACAGTATTGGAGACATGATCGACGCTGAAAACAATCCATTGCAAGTGGGCAAGCCTGCAATTGAGCTAAAGAAGTAGGCTCCTCCCTGACATGCTGACCACCTTTTCCACTTTTGTGAAACCTCCGTGGCACATTAACCTCAGCTGTAGAATCAGTGTCATACTCCTACTCATAGACTGAATCCGTCTCTGACATGACTTTGAAAACAAGATATCTGGAATATGTATGCTGATATATAAAACTGTGTGTGCAATTGAATGCAAACTGCTCTTTGCTCTAACAATATTGTGACCAAGGGGAAACAAATGCACAAGGGAATATTAGGAAAGGGAAAACATTAGGGAATTAGGGACTTTGGAAATAAAATGTAATTAGGGAAGGAACGGGAAATGTAAATATAGGATTAGGGTTTTAGGGTTTTGGGATATTAGGTAGGATTAAGGTGTTTTTTATAGAGGTGGGGGATTAGGATTTCAGGGACTGTAGTGTAGGTTTAATGAGGGAATTAATGGGTTAGTATGATCAGTGAATTTGGGAATGAGGAACAAAGGGAAATGGGGAAAAATACAACCTTGATAACACACTGTTTTCAAACCCTACAACACATTTTATATTGACAAAGGGAGGGCTTTAAAAATCTGATCTCCATGGCAATCATTCACGGACCCATTACATTCACCATTAAAAACAAAGCAAAGGCAATGGAGGCGAGCCTACCTGACAAGTTTATGTGAAGAGGAGGCGATTTGAGGAGTTTTCGAACTAGTTTCGGGCTCCAAACTGTAAGCGTCGCGTGCCTTGCCCAGTGCGCTGCGCGCTCCCTATGCGTCTCACGCTTGTAAATTAGCACTGGCGATTTGAGCCCAGTGCGCCGTGCGTAGCCAATGCGTCACACTCGTTACCCAATGCGTCGCGCGCCTGTAAGGTGAACCAATCTCTACCCAAATGCACAAATTCAACTTGGAATGATTTTCTTCACCCTTGGCATGTACAATGATTTAGAAATTCATTGAAATATCTTTATAAAGACTCCAATTTTATTTTTTCTTGGTCCATAACCCACTTTCTAATGTTTTTTCTTTGACACTTTTTCAGGATTAATAGACTTCTGACTTTTTGGTTTCCTCCTTAAATTTGGTTGAAATAATGATATTCTTTGACAATTTTTTGTAGGGATAGCTGTGATATAATCTGGAAAAGGAGACCAAGGCTGCACCTGGACAATTCAAGAACTGAAATTTTTGAAAATTTATTACAAAAATGAAATGTTGACTTATCTTCAAAACAAAGTTTTGAAGAGAAGTCCTAATCTATATGTATAATGATAAAAATCTTTGAGATAACCACCTATCGAGGGCCTCTCTCTGGCTTTCTTGCTTTATTAGACTTTGAAAAATCAAATTAACTTCACCCCAGACCTAATGACCGAGAACACTCATCATGACCTAGAAATTGAAACAGGGTTGCAAATGACCTTTCGAGACTTGATTTTTATGAATAGACCCGAGCCAGCAGTGCCAAGCACGAGGGGAATGAGTGACACAAACCATTCCGTCAGATTTATGGCATGCCTAATGAAATGCAACTGATTGAAACTGATGGGACACCTAAACATGAAATGCAAAAAAGATTTTTGATCTCTGACGGAGGGATAACTAGACCATTTCATATGAACAACAATGATTTATTGTGATGGACGTTTAATGACCACCACTATTGGTTCATATATATCTTGACATTTGTTGACTGTCACTAAAAGCTGCATTACTAGAAGTATAGGTGTTGTGGTAACATTTAAGGTCTGTCACGAATAATGACTATAATGATGCACATCGGCTGTCACCATTTCAATATCAACAACAATGATTTATGACTACGGACCTTTAAGGGTCGTCACTCTTCATGCATATATATGGTGGTGTTCGTTGACCATCACGATTTCATATTTTTGGTGAGGGTCGAAAAATGTCACCAAAGCTCATTGGTGATGGTCAAAAGAGCCTCCATCACAAAAAATTATCATCACCATTCCATATGGATGTCAGGGCATGATGGAATAGAACCACCAGCAACTTTCTTGTAAATCAGGTTCTCTTCCATTGAGATAGCAGCTTTTATAAAATTATACTTTTAAAAATTACACCTTGAAACTTCATAAATTTTAAATTCTACAACATTCAATAAATTAAGGTCTTGACAATATTTTACTAACTAAGCAGAGCAACATCGAAGCTCTAGATCCCTAACTAATGGTTATTGGTGTTATGAAAAGTGGGTGGAGGGAAAAATAGTTATACATAAGAGAATGGATATGTTCACTTCAATACTCAATTAGCAGTGAAACTCTAAAGACATTTACAACCTATAAATGTCCTATAACTAGCAATTGCACCAAATATTCCAAAGGAAATTCCATAAGTAGATAGTATATGGAATAAGAGGAGGCAGGGACATTGAATACTTGTACATCTTGGCATGTGTTAGCACTTGACACGTCTAGGTTGTTTGACATGTCTTCGTACTATCTAGCACGTGTTGGCATGCTCTAGAATTCACTAACACACCTTTGCATTTATGACCTCACAACTAGCATTACATTTTTCCATGACTTGGGAACCTTACATTCACTAGAAAACCTTGGCACTCCTTTGTTGTCATGCCCTGTGTTATCCTCCACAATGTCCAAGGCGGATGAGGAGATCGATGGAGGTAACCACAGACCAAGCTTTTAGTTTGGTAGCTAGCTCTATGAAACCATAAAGGGCTCTCTCTCTGAAATTAGAGCCAAGCGATGACTAGAATGTAAAGGATTTTAGGCTAGATAGCTAGGTCCAGGGGGGATTTTGGAAACTTTAAGGACATTGAACTTTGTCCACCAGTGTCTTGTCTGGCAGGGAATTTTTGAAGGAGTTAGAGACTTGGAATTGCATCTTGTACAAGCCACCTAGCATGTAAGATATAATCTCCCTAGACTAGAGTACCTCCTACCTAGAAGAGTGTCCCATGCTCAAAATATAGAACCCTTCTCTATTGTGAACTTTTCTTAAAGATAAATATGTGCATAAAATAGTACCAAGGAAAACACCTAATTAAGAATATTGAGCATGTAAGTCAAACTGTAACAGTATACTAAATATGGCCATATATAAGTTTTTGAAACATTAGATAAGCATGGCTGCATACAAAAACCATACGATGCCTAAAATTGTTGTGCTTCTTTCATCGTTACTATACCCTCACAACAAAACTGGAGTCTGTAGCATGTACCCCAAGGCTGTAGTCATGTGCAGAAGGTGTAGATTTAAAGGATATACTGAGATGAAGTATTATTAAAGGAAAAACATCTTCATAAAAAGGGATAAAGTCTACTATGAATTCAACCCATTTGCACACAAACCAAGGCTGCTACTGGGTACAGTTCTCTACTGAATGAAAATTGCAATGTATTGTAATGCTGCTAAAGAAAAACATCTTTAGTGCAACACTAATAAAACTCTAAAAGATATTATCGCATTGGTGAGGGGTGAAAAATGTCATCATAAGCTCATTGATGACGGTAAAAAGAGCATTCATCACCAAAAACTGAATGTCACCAAAAGTGGCGTGACCAAAAGTACAAGTGTTTTAATTACATACAAAGTCCACCACCAATAATGATTTATAATAACGAATAGCGATCATCACCATTTCATATGAGAAATGGTGACAAACCATAGGCTCCGTCACGAAAAATTGAATGTCACCAAAGGTAGCATCGCCAAAAAAATAGGTGTTGTAGTGACATTAAAGTTTGTCACTAATAATGATTTATAATGACAAATAGGGACCGTAACCATTGCATATGAGCAATGGTGACAGACCATAGCTTCAGTCAGCAAAAGTTGAATGTCACCAAATGTGGCATTGCCAAAAGTATAGCTATTATGGTGACATTTAAGGTCCATTATGAATATTTCTTATAATGATGGATGTTCCGTAAAATTAATTGCTTAATAAACAAATAAAACAACTAATCTCCTAGACATTAATTATCAACCCGAGGAGAGTGTTAGAGTCAGTCTAGTAGCCCTCCACCAGAGATCAAAGCTCTTTGCATTTCATAATTAGGTGTCCCATCAGTGTGATCATGTTGCATTCCGTTAGGCATGCCATAACTCTGCTGGAGGAGTTTGTTTATTTTATTCCCCTCCTGTTTGGCACTGCTGGTTCAGGTTTGTTTGAGTGAATAAAATCTTCAAAGGGTCATTTATCTTGTTTTAAATTTCGAGGTCTTCCATCTAGGGTTGAGTCAATTTTTGTCTTCAGAGGTCATAAAGGACCCGTAGACCAGAGTGATGTCCTTCATAAAGCATCATTTCAATAATTCTCATCATTGTACAGTTAAATTTTCACCTTGTTTTCAAAACTTTGTTTTTGAAAAACAAAGGTCATTATC